>LGRX02024828.1:0-22171 GCA_001247695.2 Cymbomonas tetramitiformis | reverse complement strand
AATATCAAGCGCTTTCCGTACCTATGTCATCCCTATAGCCTTCCTATGGAAAGCCGTATGGAAAACCCTGTGGAAAAACACACGGATCTGTTCCATCCCTCCATGATAACCCTATGCTGGCCCTATGGAACCTAATAGGTCATACCTATGGAAATCTTTTCCCCAGGCATGGTACCCCTTGGGAAACTTGTTTCCATACGGACGGTGTACCTATGGAAGCGAATTCCATAGGCGTAGTATCCCTTGGGAAGCAATCTTCCATACGGTCGATATACCTATGGAACGTTTTCCACAGGTATGGTATCCCCTGGGAAAGATCTTTCCATACGGACATTATGCGTACGGAAGACGGGCCCATACACTTAGCGTCCCTTGGGAAATAGGTTTCCATACGGCCGACATACTTATGGAAAGGTTTTCCACTGGGTGGCTCACCTTTGGGAAAGATTGTTCCATAGGATGGCTATACCTATGGAAACACAATTCCATACGTGCTGTATACTTATGGAAAGGTATTCCATACGGATATTATACGTATGATTCCGTTAACAGCATCAGGAGTATACCTATGGAAACGCTTTCCGTAGGGTGACCCGCCCTATGGAATTCATATTGCATACGGTTATTATACTTATGGAGAGCATTTTCCGCAGGTGTACTATACCTACGGAAAGCTTTTTCCCCAGGGATACCATGCGTATGAAAACCGTATATTATAGGTATGGAAAACATCTTTCCCTACGTATGTTATCCGTATGGAAACCATTTACTATAGGCATAGTATAGGTATGGAACCAGTAGATATATATGCGGTTCCCATAGGCACGATATAGGGATAATATCGGGATGCTATACGTATGGAACTTAATTAATATTTACTTTCCATAGGCACAGTAGTGGGGCAGTATAGGGATACTGTACGTGTAGCACTGACTGTGTAGCATACATATTGCACATTAGCAACATGCAGTGTGTTCACTATGTTTCCACTGTGCGAGATAAACAAAATACTCGAGCATCTTTACTACGATTAACATGTATCTAGCTAGGCAGAAAGGAATACGAATGGGACTATCAAATTTTATCATACCAACGAATACACAAAATTATGTTCTACTCGTGCACTTTCTATTTACAATACGCAAAATAATGTTCTTCTCGTGCTCTTTCTATTTACAAGATGCCAACCTAAACGTTGACGTTGTACTCGAGGCCGTCGATTTTCTCCATCTCGCTTCGCTCCAAAACAACCGATCTAAAATGGAAAGTAAAGAGCCAACACTTAGTAAAAAGGCGGAAACGCACAAAAGAATATTCTATTGAAAACATAAAGGACTTATCAACCTAGAATGTTTGAAGGGATGCTTGAAGTTGACGTTGTACTCGAGGCGGTCGATTTCCTCCATTTCGCCCTCCTCGAAAACATCCAATCTGAAAAGGAAAGTAAAGAGCCAACACTTAGTAAAAAGCGGAAACGCACAAAATAAACCTTTATTGAAAACATAATTAACAACCGAGCAACCTCAAATAAATGCGAATATGAACGCGAGATGAAAACCTAATATGACTTCGCCACGCGAACGTTTTCAGCTGATCTGAAAAACGAAACCAACCAACTAACGTTTAGTAAAGAAGAAAGAAAATAGCAGTCGTCAACGAAAGAAGCAAAGGAAAGTAAAAGGGGGATGTGGAGTGAGTTGGATTTGAACCAACTATTTCGAGTGCAAAGGACTCGCGGGAATATCCCGTTCACTCCTAGTCAAAGTTTCACGCATGCCAAGTATGAGCGCGCGAAGCACACACAAAATAATACACACGCATAACCAAAACATGCACTGCAAACCAGTGCCATATTGCAACCTCTGAGAATTAAAAATATCACAGCACGCAACTCACTGGCGAGGCTGCTGCAACATTGCTGACGGCGAACTGTGAAGAGTGCAATAACGTGAGTTTGAACTTGACCGTTCAGAAAAATCGAAGTGCTCAAAAACTTTGCCGTTCAGAAGTCACATCGGATCGACTCGTCATGCGAGCACGATCGACGATGACGACGATGATGACGATGCGATGTCTCAGACTCTCAGTGACATTGCATCGGAGATAATCGACTTATAAAATTTAAACTGGGATTAAATGTAATCAACCCTTCGTAATGGTCTAGAGGTGGCCGTCGTTCTCAGTCTCAATCGAACCTATGAGATCCCGATTTTTTTTGAAGTTCCAGAAATAAAATCTCGACTAGCCAAAATTGCGCATACAAGCCGCAATTTTGTTTTTTTGCCCCCCTCGTCAGTGAACAAATGGTTTGTTTTCTTGGGGGTGATCGAACAGGCTCATTTTATTTGGGGGGTTTTTGGCGGCGGTAGGGGGTCTTCCATAGGGGTTTCCATAGGGATAGGCTCTGGATTTCCCATAGGGCACACCACTTTTTCCACAGGCTCCGGATTTTCCATATGGTACATTGGTGATGTTTTTTAACCTGTTTCCAGGCCATTCCACAGGTATGGACGCCACTATCATAGGGATGATCTCTGTGGCATTCCTTAACAGTGTAATTCTGCATTTTCCATAGGCATTTTCCAAGGGCGAGCGTAGGGCTGTTATAGGGTCCAAAAAAATCCTGTTTTAACCTGTCCTATTTTTCATTTTTTTGATTCCATCCCTATAAATTACCTATGAAATCCCGAAAATGGGGTGAGCCAACCTATGATCCCCCTGTGGAAACGATTTCCATTGGGGCCTGTGGAAAATTTTCCAGAGCCATTCCATACGATTTTCAGATAGGGGATTTAAAAGTGCCCTATGGAAAGGTTTTTGCCCTATGGAAAGCCAATGGAAATGCGTTCCCATAGGTTTTACATAGGGTTTTTCCATCCCTGTGTAATTATTTCCAGCCCTACGGACGCCACTATTACAGGGTTAATACCTCGACCGTTCATAGAATATCAACCCAATATCCCTATGGAAAATTCAAGTTATTTTCCCATAGGTTGTATAGGGTGGGCATCCCTATGGAACCAGAATACAGCATTCCTAACGTATGTCCACCCTATGTCCACCCTATGTCCACCCTACGTTCATGGTATGGAAGGTATTGAACACCTTCCATAGGGATGCCATTGGGCGGACCGCCCTATGGAACACATCGTATTGTTTCCATGCCTATGCCCACCCTACGCCCACCCTATGACCACCTCATGATCACCCTATGCCTAGCAAATGAAAAGTTAAAAGGAAGCAACGGTTCCAAGTAGTCATGCGTGCTGGTATGGATGGTGTGTTGTGGGCCAGTATTAAACAACCACGGGGTCGACATGCCACCATGTCCTTGCACCGCGTGTGCCGACTACAAGTTGAAAAACCTCTTCGAACGATACAACGACATACGAAGCTATACAAGAGATGGCAAGGAGCGGTATACATGGGGGAAAGTAGTAGTGAAGACGATACTTCAAGTGATGACGGGGGTGACCGTAATAATGGTGGTGATGGTGGTTCCCTTGGAGGTGATGATGACATGGAAGATGCCAATGCAGAAGCGGACGAAATTCTCCAGGATCATTTGAGAAAGCTGGAAGAACATTGTGCCCGTCTCCTAAGTCCTGCTGCCAACGATGAGGATATGGATAACCAAGAGGTACCCCTCTTTCTGTATTTCCCAAGGGTGGGCGTACGTATGCCGACAGGTGGGCATAGGTTGGGAAATCGTTGAACGTTTCCATAGGGTGGGAACAGGCATTCCCAGAGGCGGGTGTAGGTAGAGCGCTGGGTAAGTATGCCTATGGAAAGCATTGGACGTTTCCAGTGGGTGGGCATAGGGCGGGCATTGGGCGGGCATAGGTTGGGAAAACATGGAATGTTTCCATAGGGTGGGCCTGAGCATTCCCAAGGGCGGGTATAGGTGGTTCACTGGGTAGGCATGCCTATGGAAAGCATTGGATGTTTCCATAGGGTCGGCATAGGGTGGGCATAGGACGGGCATAGGGTGGACATGCGGAGGGAAATGCCTTTTTTTTATTTTGCGGTTCCTGTAAAGTTGGGGATGCCTCTCGTGATTTCACAGGTCGTTGATCACGTCTATGCCGAGAAGGTTTCAACAATGCATCGTCTTGTCATTGATCTGCTGGAAACGAAATCCGAGCACAATGCTACCCAATCCATGTTTGATCAAATCTTCAATCTCATGCGGCAAACGGTGATTGGTAACGTTGACATCATCGGCAATCAGAGACGGAAATGGTTTCCCGACCTCCTTCAAACAAGCTTTGTCTATGTGGAAGGATTTTGCCCTGCCGTACCATACCGCCGACGTTTGCAGGAATGAATGCATGATCTTCACTCCGGGCCGGCATGACGACCTTACCCAGTGCCTCCATTGCCACAAACTTCGGTGTCACCCCCGCTCTCGACGTAACGGACGGCTTATTCCGGGAAAGCCGTACAAGGTATTTAGGTTTTGGCGCTTGGACGAACTCCTGCCGATGCTATATTTGATACCAGAGATGGCCGAGCTCTTGGTATCATGGAAGATAACTACACCCGCGGAGAACGACGATCTGCCGGTTGTGACTACGTTTCACATGAACGGTATGTATACCTAGACTCACCCTATGTTCACCCTACGTCCGCCCTATGCTATCCCTGTGATCACCATAGGGAATGGGAATCTCAAAGTTTCCCGCCCTATGCCCACCTTATGCCCACCCTATGTTTACCCTATGCCTTTACTATGTATCGGTTCCGTACGTATACCGTGCCTATGGAAAGCTTCTTCCATAGGGAGAACATAGGTATGGAAACGTCTGACTGCATCGTACGTTTGTTTATGTGTTATGTATGTCGCAGGTCAGATGCTAGAAAAACAGCTGATGCTAGTCCGTGGCATATATGCTTCAATATCTAATGAGAAGGTTGCACCATACACTGGGCCACAAAAGCGACGAGTGGAGGTGATTGGCAAGCAAACACCGATAACCTTGGATGAAGGTACGCAGTGCCTTAGATGCCTTTGCAGTAGATGTCCGCCCTGTGCCCACCCAATGGAAATCTTTCCCGCCATATGCCCGCCCTATGCCCACCCTTGGAGCTGAAAAGAAATATTCCATCCCTGTGCTCACCCTATGCCTCCCCTATGCCCACCCTTTGAAATTCGTAACCATCTTATGCCCACCCATTGATCACCCACAGGTGACATAAAAGGTATACGGAAGTATATGCGCACGAATTGCCCATGGGCCCAGCTCCTGCAAAACGACTTTGACACCAAACTCGCTGAATGGAAGCGATTGAGTTTGAGAGAACGGCGGATCATGCCACGACCCGTCATCCAAGATCCGGAGACATGGCGGTTGAACCGGTTGACGAGGGAATGTCGTCCTTTGAGTACCAAGGAGCGTTGTTATGTCTACATGGACGGTGTGATGAAGAGTCAGCACGTGAAAGTCGGACGAGACACTTTTCGTACGCGATCCGCCGACCGCCACCTCACCACCTGTCAACGATACATAAAGGCAATCTTTGATACCCCAGTAAATGGATTGAATGCCCATGAAGACAGGTCGTTCATCCGATGCCCACCCTATGTTCGCCCTATATTGGCCCTATGCCTACCCTGTGTTCGCCCTACAACATCCCTATACCGTAACATATATCATAGATCATGCGTATGCTCACCTTGTGCCCACCCTACGACCACCCTACACCCTCCCTATGATTACGAGTTAAGCTTTCCCACTCTGTGTCCGCCCTATAGCCGCCCTATGTCCACCCTGTGCCCACCCTATGCTCACCCTTTGGAAAGTATGTGCTGCAGGTACGGCGAGCTTCTGAAAATTTATAGCATCCCGGTTGGCAGGAAACAATTGGTTTTCCTCAAAGTAAGATGGTTTCCATTGAAGGCAGCATTTCAAGATACCGTGGCGAACAATATGATGTTGAGGTCGGACTTGCCATGGGACCTTTCCGAGGTTTTCATCCAAGCATTTGAGATTGAGTGCTTGGTGTGCATTGTACCCATTCCATGGAACTTTGACCGGTTCATCACGACCAAGAGAATTCCAGCTGGACGACCCGATGCAAATAGGTTGGTATATTATCTCGGCGAGCACAAACTCGGTTTCAATGATCCACCATGGAGATATGATAAAGACAAGATGATGCTCATACTAGATAGGCATGTAGATTTTGTGGGCGACTTACATGACGAATAACTTGTTCATTTCATAGATGGAATTATTCTGTATATTAATATGTATATATGTAGTAAAAGCCCTATGGAAAGCCTGGATATATCATGAATCATCACCCTATGCTCACCCTATGAAACCTGAATGGTTATACCTATGGAAACCCTTTCACAGGTACGGTATCCCTTGGGAAACATGTTTCCATACGGATGGTATACCTACGGAAGACCTTTCCACTGGGTGGCTCACCCCTGGGAAAGCTCATTCCATAGGCTGGCTATACCTATGGAACTCGGTTCCATACGTACGGTATACGTGTGGAAACGTATTCCATATGGATACTATAGGTATCGACTTTGCCACCTGTATCAGGAGTATACCTACGGCATGCTCACCCTGTGTTATCCCTATAGCTAACCCTATGGAAACCCCTATGGAATTACGTCTTTATTGACCGAGAATACGCAGAATGAATTGTATATTTCCATAGGTATACTATCCCTATGGGGGCCCTATGGAAAGCCCTATGGAATTACGTTGATATTCCCGAGAATACGCAGAGTGAATTATACGTTTCCATAGGCCTACCATACCTATGGCATCCCTATGGAAGGCCCTATGGAATTACGACTTTATTCCCGAGAATACGCAGGGCGAATTGTACATTTCCATTGGTGTACTATCGTAATGCCCGCCCTATGGAAAACCTTGTGGAAAACTCATAGTATACGCTAAGTTTCCATAGGTGCGCTATCCGTACGCCCGCCCTACGCCCGCCCTTGGACATGCCTATGGAAAGCGTATGGGAAAGTTATATTTTCCATAGGGCTTTCCATCGGCCCCCTATGCCTATAGCCGCCCTATGAAAGGGTTTACATTTTCCATAGGGTTTTCCATAGTCCTGGTTATGCCTATAGTCATCCTATGGAAATGTTTACTTTTCCATAGGGTGATTATACGGCCTTCCATGCCTATGGAACGTCCTTTTCCATAGGCATACAGCCCTATAGAAACCCTATGGAAACTCCAAAAGGGGGTATCCCTATGGAA
Source organism: Cymbomonas tetramitiformis (assembly GCA_001247695.2). NCBI lineage: Eukaryota > Viridiplantae > Chlorophyta > Pyramimonadophyceae > Pyramimonadales > Pyramimonadaceae > Cymbomonas > Cymbomonas tetramitiformis. The sequence goes on along the minus strand of LGRX02024828.1, from coordinate 14,933 downwards.
ATACCCTATGGAAAACTTTCCAAGCCTTTGGAAAATATTTCCTGATTTTCCCGAGCGTTCCCAAGGGCGGGCATAGGGTGGGCACAGGGATGACATGCCTATGGAAAGCTTTCCCAAGGGTTGCAGATCTGTAGGGACCTTTCCTGAGCAGCATTTCGTTTTTGTAGGTTGCCACTTACTGCGACTTTTCTGAAGCCGCCAGCAACGCTGCTGGCGCCATCTTTCCCACTAACCCTACCAAACTGATGGGATGTTTGGAGACCGACAGGCTTCTTTACAGCCCGACGGTTTGGGTTCGATCGAACCAACATCTTTCCTGAACAGCGTTCCGTTTTTACAAGTTTTGTTTTTACGCCTCGCTTCTTCCGATTCCGCAAGTAGCGTTGCTGACGGTATCCTCCAACTTTCAACGCTCTATCTGCATTGTTTTCACAGGTTTGTTCAACTGGAATTTCCACCTTCCCGACCTCATGTTTTGTTACTGTTTGAAAAACAGTCTTTTTGTCTATTACCCGACACTAAGTTGGGTGCACCCAACCTAAGAACCCTATTTCAAACGTCAATAACTCCTCGAATATCGGACTTATAGTGCCAAAGCAATGCTAGACCATGGGCTACTATGTTCCATTTGAACAATGGATATGCATTGTACCTCTATCATCCAAGATTGCGGGATGTAATGAGGCCGTTTCAATAGGGTATGTGCTGAAATATTCCGGATTTCTCTTAGGTTGGGTGCACAATACCTAAGAACGTGGGTAATATAAGGGACTCCCCGTGACACTCGAAGGTCCTTTGGAAATTCGAGGACCTATGTCGTCAAGTTCTCGAGTTGCTCTTTCTGCAATGTCTTGTCAAAAGTTTCATCCGAGTTCATCTTGACCCTCAAAACCTCGGTTGAAGTAGCATGGGTAGGTAAATCCCCAAAATCACTTGGAAATTTTACAACTTTTCCTATCCCCTCGCATACTCCCCAAAATTGCTCACGGATAAGCTTGATTCACTCAAAAGTGTAGATGCGTGTGAAAAAGAGGACATCTTCCCCGTCATTTTGAGCTAGTAAAAACCAGAATCCGGTAACGACAACTCCCAATAATCCCACCAAAGGGTAAGTTGGGTGCACCCAACTTAAATGGCTCTTAAGTTGGGCCCACCCAACCACTGGGTAATAGACATTTTGCTTGTATAAACGCCCACCTGAGGGCGAAGTACCGACAGGCGATTGCTGTCGGCGTTGGGTTCGATCCCCAACGTCCCGACTGACTCAATCTTCGTGTTTTCAGGAAACATTTTGGAATTGAACTTAACCTTCGGTAGTTGCGTAGGACATTTTTACACGTTGCCCGTGGAATGCCAAATCCTTACTTTATACACTTCAGGCGCTTCGAGTATAAAGCGTATTAATATTACCATTTATGCTTTGCTATTTCCACAGGTGTAATGCGTGTTTGCAGCCACCCTTAAATTTAACTCGAATGCTGTATGTGTGCATGTGTGCCTCGTGCTAGTATGCTGATATACTTTCTTCGCACCAATATCTTGGCACATTTGCAGGTTTAGAGCTTAGGGAGTTTTGCAGCTATATAGCTACAACAGTGTAAGGCTACAAAACTGTTAGGGAATAGCCACAAAAACGTTGTGCTATCGGATCGATCTCGCAAAGTACACTTTGTTCGGGAAGGCCGACCTCTTCAGGATATTCAGAATGCAGAGGGAGTTCGCCAGCTTCCGCAGCACTCGAAGCGTTTGTGGCGGCGGAACTTTGCTCGAGGCAAGATATGGCATGTAATTTACACCCCCTATGAGCAACTCTCAACGCCCGGGGTTCCCCCTCCCAGTTGCAAGCCCCAACGTCTAGGGGGCTCTGCACCCCCCCGTAGCAGCATGCTCCAACGCCTATGGGGGTTAAGGTTGATCTAAGCAGATGGTATACTTTCCCTCGAATGGCTTTTACCTTGCACGAGGTGATATGTTTGTGCCTCACGCTTTATTGTCAAATTGCTCGTACCACTTGTCACGAGAATTTTGTTAGATGTGATGAATGGTTCACCGACAATGCCGTCATGTTGGACTACACCTCGGACCAACATTTCATTGATTGTCACGGTCGTTAACATCATGCCAGACCGGCATCACATTTATCGACTGTATAGTAGTCGGACCGCACAGCACGCGTCTATTCGATTCACTAGACGTACATAGCTAGATAGGGTTCCCTGAAACATGGACACGAATATAAGACTACGTGATTATCTTACCAGCAAGTTTGTCTTGTGCTTTGTTGAATATATATTGCAGTGCTTTCACTTTGTATTGACACTTCGTGTGCCACAAATATATTCCTATCAACATATATTATGCAATATAATACAATATTGCAAAGTGCTCTCTGGTATGCGACGAGATGCGAAATTACTTCGTTTCATCACACGGTGTGACTATATCGTCCCACATGGTATCATGCAAACTTTTGGAGATGCCATATATAGCATGCTAGAATAGCGTGCGATCAAGTAGACTAGGGCGACACATTAATGATTTCCACAAGTGGCACATGATAATGATAGTGACACGTGGAAGGGATGGTGCTCAGTCAAGCCTGCATATGAGCTAACATTCAACCTACATATGAGCTAAGCATGCTAAGCATGCCCATTGATCTGGCCTCTAAAGATTGTTAGAACGCCGAACAACTCGGGGAGCGCGTGCCTTCTAGGAATGATTCGAGGCAGGTTGCACCCTCCATCACTTTCCACGAGTGCCACCCCTATGCATGCATTGACCGCAGCCCATGGACGGGGTACGTGCATCAAGTGTACGCCACGCATGCGCACTGATCTGGCCTCGAAAGATTGTTAGATTAACGCAAGAACTCGGTGGTTATTCACCGGAAGTTCTTGTGGGAGGACCTAGAACGCTCTAGGTCCTCCCACAAGGACCTCACGCGGTATAATTTCTTCCGGCGCCCGATGAGCTTTCGGGGGGTCGGCATCCCGGAATATATTCCACATGGGACCTAAAGTAACTGCCATGGTGATTGGTTCGACCATAATTCGCTTTATATACTCGTAGCTAATGCGTTTATGACCTGCCCTACTAGTGGGATTTTGTGTTTCTCGTTTTTTTGAAGTTCGAAATCACCGTCGCAAAACGGAGGTGTATCTTTCAGAATGTTTTGCAAACTATATCGATCCCATGCCGCCGCCATGGGTATGATATATCTTATGGTATGCCCATATATACCAATTATATTTAGGTCGAAATGCGATTTGGATCGAGTATATTTGCCGCATTACATGTACGCGGTCACATGGGCAAGATATATACATTCCTTAAGTATGGGGATAATTTCGAATTTTGGGCGTAATTCTTGGTTCATTTTAAGCTTTGAAGCTAGATCCTTGTCTTGGCGAGCACTTCAGTACATTCATATGACTTCAAAGTCCCCTTGGGATTTTTGGGGGATTTTTGAACGATTAGAACTACCGCTAGATTTTCTAGAATGCAATTTTCAGACCCTGGTTATGATGAAATATTGCTCTGTGACACACGTGGTATGTTGAGGTCCACCGGAAGCGAGTCCCAAACATTAGTTGTGAGTAGCGTTGTTTACATAGCATCATTAGGGATTAGGTCATATTTGGAAGGTCGATATGATATGTACCACCATGAGCCCGCCGTCTAGTGAGACCTAGAGTTGTCAATGATCCAGGTCCTTGTGGTATAACCAAGCTTTTTGTTGTTGTTGTTGTTGTTGTTGATAAATTCGGTGTAACGACCTACCCCAACCATGCTTTTGATTTTTGATCGACTATCGTTATTTCAAGCAAACCAACATGATACGCAATCCAAATAGGTCATAAACATCACCCCGGTGCATAGGTTGGGCTACTATATACGAAATACGAGGTCGCCATGGCCATTCCCGCTAGGTCCTTGTGGGAGCACCTAGATTAAGGAGAATACCCATCGGGGAGTGCGTGCCTTCTATGAATGATTCGATGCAGGCTGCTCCCTCCCTCACTTTCCACGAGTGCCACGCATATGCATGCATTAACTGCAGCCCATGTACGGGGTGCGTGCGTGCACCAAGTGTACCATGCATGCGCATTGATCTGGCCTCGAAAGATTGTTAGAACGCCGAAGAACTCGGGCCTTCTAGGAATGATGCGAGGCAGGCTGCTCCCTCCCTCACTTTCCACGAGTGCCACGCCTTTAATGCATACATTAACCGCACCGGCCCAAGCATGGACGACAATGCACATGCGTCGGTTTATTCGTTGGATGCGGGTGTTCACATGTACCATGCGTTGGCTTACACAGTCGTTGGCTGAAATGTGTTATTAAAAATGATCAAAAGGCGGGGTCGGTTTGGTTTCATTTGGCGTAAATCCGATTTGAAAATGTCATTTTGAAGGCGGATGACAGCATGGCAGCATGGAATGCTGATAACGCCCGCCCTGAATGCAGACTCTGATATTTCGATTGTTCTGTTCCAGGGTGATATGGCATAAGCTAGCCATTTTTGTCTAAAAACTCGTGGGATTGGTACACGATATCTCGAGACACGATTTTCGACCTCGTGGGCGACGGGACACGCGAAGATGTCACGATTATTACGGATCAAAATATGCATAACAGACGCCCACAGTCGCGATGTTCCGATGGTACCTCATCGATCGATGTCACAATCAATCTTCGATCCGTACGATCATCAGAACTGTATACGTATCACAAGAGGATCGAGCTTGAACATCAATAAGCTCCGATAGCTCAGTGGCAGAGCGAGCGGGCGACAATCGCGAGGCCACCGGATCGGAACCGGCTTGGAGCAACATTTGTGCCCGAGATCGCGTTGACGTTCGGGTCTTGTACAGTGAAGGTCCCATCACAATTTATAGATCTTAACAACGATGATATTGGAATCTTGTCAGTGTGAACTATATGGCAATAAAGTTTCTAACAGCTAACACAATTAGGTTTTCGCTATATGGTATACCACTTCCGTTACATAATTAGGGAGCAACCCTTATCGAGGAATTATTGAATCTTGTCGAAGTATTCGATTCCTTAAACCCCAATGTCGATGCTTTATTACTTAAGCAGTACTAACTAAATGAATTGTATGCTACTTCAACCGATATTTCGACGGTCAAGATGTCTCCCGATTAGAATTTCGACATACCATTAGAGAAAGATCAACTCAAGAATTTGACAGCATGGGTCTCCAGATTTTCAAAGGACCATCGAGGTAGCCCCTAGCAGCTCGTTAAGCCGAGTTGGGTACAACCAGCTTAGCAAATATCTATATACAATAGCGTGCCGTTTCCACTATATCGTGGAACTGGTACCCGATATCGCAGAACTGGTACACGATATTATGTACCAATCCCACGATGTCGTGCTACCCCACGACAAACTGTACAAAAAACGATGAGATTTTGTACCGTTTCCCCCTGTTCCCTGGCTTTAACTCCAAGTTCGATAAGACAAGGCATCACACGGCATTATCCTGCGTTCTTGCTTTTTTGATCGTCGGGAATTTTAATGCTGATTTATAAATATGGTGTGCAGGTATTTCAACAACCAGGTGGTCAATTCAAAATCTGGCATCGTGCAAATGCCGCACGGGGGATCTGACGTGTCAGACGAAGAAGAGGTACACGAGGCGCGTACGGGTAGGGTAGACGCTCGCGTGAGCCTGCCAAAGGAAGATGTATATTTTACAGCCACTCAGACCGCGCAGATGGCCGATGATAGCGCTGACATGGGGGTTGAGCCCATGGACACATGCTACAGAAGGCCTTGATATCTCATATTCTCATATCTGTTTCTGCTCCCGCACGTTCCCCACCTGTTCCTGTCGTGTCGTCACACACGCATGCCGTCACGCCTGGGTCTGGCGTCCATGACCCAGATGATGCTCTTGCTAGTGTTACGACGACAGAACCTGTCGTCAATGTCACACCCTTCAGGGAGCAGCAATATTCTATTCCCCAATGTACCGCAGAGACAGTAGCCGAACAGTTGACTCAGAAACCCGCAGAAGCCGTAGCAGAACATGTTGCTGAAAACACTGCAACCCCAGAGAGTTCGGTTTTCCCAGAACATGGCACTGTTTGCACGTCAATTTTGGCACCTGTATCCGCAGCTAAAAAAATAGTTATATATATACAAGTATATATGTACGACGATAAACACGACTCATCCGATTATTAAACATTTGCTTACAGCTTTCGTAGACGTGAATGTCAGAATTTTCCAAAAAGTTGATAACATAATAACTTGACGTCAAGGAGTGTACATTGGTTTACTATCAACATGTACACTAACTCACAGCTCGGTTATCTTTTCGATACGTATGCCGCCATGGATATCTAGGGATGCCATACTTGGCAGCTTTAATGACACAAGAACATCTGATAACTGATCATCCAAGATGTGCAAAGGCAATCACACAGACAAGAACCTTGTCGTTCATGATTCATAAGATAAAATGAAGGCGCCACACACCGGAGGGTGTATACATGGATCAATTGCAATTAGTACCTTACCGTATGTCCCACAACACGTTTTCGGTATTTTTTATGATCCATATGCTCTCATTTATACCTTGCAATTATGAGGTCCACCGCCGCCGCGACTGGACTGCTTTCCAACCCTGTTCTGTAAACGAATGACGGACACGAGGGGGGGGTAAGCGGACGCGGAGATGGCTGAGCCAACCACTCATAACCCGGGCACTCAACAACATAAACCAAATCGAAACGGCTAAAATAGCAGGTGCTGCTCCTGCGCATGTCACGATTAACATAAGCTCGCCCCGACTCGCATCGTTGAAAAATACACAAGATCTCCCGAAAATAGTTCACTCGTCAATGCATGTACATGGTCATTGAACGTATTATAAGAAACCATGCCGAATATAACATGGGAACGATGTCAAACCAACCAAAATTCCAACCAATAAGTTCTTAGCGATTTCCCCTTACAAGGGGACAAACTACAATATTGATTTACCTTCGATATGCGTGGAAGGTCACTCAGGGCAACCGAAAACTGTGTTGCATACTGTTAACAATGGAAAGGTGTGAAATGGAACTTCTTGTCACAATTGAGGCAATGCACTGCTGATCTATTCTGTTGGAGCTGACACGCAATTCGTGCATAAGAAGAATCATTAGGCACACACAATGTTGCATGTGGTTAGATCTGCCTGTTCTACGGCAGTTCTAACATCGTTAAAGCTTTCTTAGTTCTTTTGTACATCGCCGACGTCGGTACATAGCTATCTTAGCCATGACAATCCTAGAGTGATGCTTTTGCATCTCGTGCGTCAGAGTTTCAGGGAAGCCGCAACATTTGCGTCACAGGCGATACTTGCGTCCGACAAAGCTACACCTCTGCTATGAGTATATGACTCTTGTAGTAGGTTGCCCACTGCTGCTTGTTGTCACGGTGACATGACCAACCTGTAAAACACATAGCAGAGAACCTTAACATCACGATACCGAAGCCTCACGAAAGAGGTTACCAACGAAGGCGAGGGGAAATAGCTTGTGGAAGCTGAAACTGGGATCGTATACTGCTATGTATCACATAGATATTGAGGACGGTTCATAAACGTAAGTCTCAGGTGACAAAGGCTATGTCGGGATATCCCATGTTCCATCACATGTTCCATCGCAAGAAACTTTACCTTGCCAACTCTTCGAGGCATGTGATGATTCAACAGTACTTCGCACAGGGGTGAGTTGTCATCGGTATTACTGTCAACATTCTCATCGGCCACAAATCTTCTATTGGCGCCTATTGCCATATCATTTACTTTGAGGTGTGCGCACTCTGTGCTCGTTGACGTAGTGATATCTGCTAAGTTTCTTCCCAGACCACTGATACGGGAAGCACACCTGCGTACGAGAAGAAAAAAGTTTGAAAATATACCAAACAGAGTAGGAAAGGGAATGCACATAAGAACAAAACACAAATAGTATGGTGTCGCCTCCCAACATATCAAGAAGCACGCACGTTGAAAGAAGAACAGCTGCGTGGCCTATCTGAACACTGCACATGCGCAGGTAGAACTATCTGACAGGGGGGATTTCAGATTGAAATTCCAACTCTAATTACAGAAGAACGTCGTCGTTCACGGGGACAGACCACCGTGAGCGACCAGTATCACTCTTGATGGTGTTTAGATCTCAGTAGTAGCGAGTTCCATAGCGTCAGATACCGTAGCGTACAAATAAGCGACGGTATCCTTACTCAACGGTTCCCTTATGGGCTCGTTAACCTCTAAGTAGGCTGACTGGGATGTCTGTCTACGTGTATACGACATAAACGCACACAGGTGCATAAAGCGTACTTTAAACTAGGTGCTTTCGGTCACACTGATCAAATCTGTGTAAACACACGTGCAACTCGTGTGTGTTGCGCTACGAGAGAGGTGAATAAAATAACGACTAAAGATGCATACTTTCAGCATAAAGAAGCGCTGCCAGGCAACTCGGGAAACGCACGCTAACGCGCACCCGATCGGAGCTGTAGGGAGCGTGCCGGTATCTACGGTGATCTATCACAGGGCAAACACTAAGCAGTTTACTGAAGCCGTTTACAAACACCGTATTCGGAGGATCAAGTAGAGTATGGGGAAAATATGAAGCACGGTACTTGTATCGCGGTGCTTGTATCAAAGTAGCGTGCTCAAACAACTGACATAGCTCCAATATGCCTCGCTAAGAATGACTCACTTCCCTCTCAGCACTGATATAAGCAAGGCTTTAGTTTCTATGGGATTCTGACGGGTGGAACACATACCTGCGACATAGTGCTATTTCCTCTGCTAAACATTTAAACGTGTTCGCAGTACAGGTGCCGCAGTGCAAACACTGTAACATAAAAAAACCAAATATCATTTCACCAGGTAGCCGTACAAATAAAGGTTTGAAGTGAAGAATGAGGTAAAGGAAGGCAGCACAGAACATATCATAAACTGGTGTAAAATAAATAGCGAGGGGACAACCTGCTGGAACCATCCTTCAAGAGGCAAGTTAGTTCCTGGCACGTATTCCATGTCTTCCTCGCTTGAGGAAGACGAGAGTTGAGAGTTTGCTGACGCTACCCCCTGACTGCAACATGAACTATCTGTACTTATGGATCTAAACGGTGCACACGCTCGAGTACTTGGCGTCTGGGGCTCGTCGATCGAATGTTTACTTTCATTTGTAGACTGGGAGTGTGATAGACTTGCGGAACAGCGTATTGCGGGATTCAACGGCACTCGTGTTTCTAAGACTGAGCCAGTGTTTTCATACCCATTTTTAAAATCACTTTCAGATGTTTTCTGCCGTTTGAAAGGAACGTGAGGGCTAGTTGCTTCCATGTCGCCCAGCAGGTGCAAATCTCAGTGCAGAGGAAGTCCTAAGTGAGGAACCCTGCTTCAGGAAAAGTGGTTGAGACAAGTTTGTTAGTTGTAATATAATTTTGAATGGCACAACGAAGGAGTACTACAGATCTGAAACCTTGCAGCTGAATTTCACCCAGCGCGCTGAAGTGCTGAGAGATGATGCAGCACTTGCCGTTTAACCTAGAAGCTAGAACACGACAGCATTCCGATAAACCGCGGTGTTTTCAAAATAAAAGTTACACGAAACCTAACAAACTTTGAAAGTTTTTATACAAATGTAATAGTGAAGATGTAAGGATTTCATATAATAATTACATATAATATTTATGACACATGTTTTACGGAGTGCCATTATTCGATCGGACAATAAATATAATTCGATTATAGCACTGTTTAATTCAAATTGATCAGTCAAGATCTTTTTCAATACTATGAAAAGGGACTTTCCTCGCATTAACAACCATACTTTTCAAAGGATATTCTACTAATAGTAGCTCCGGATTTTTTTTCAAATGATTCAAGGGTGATGGCTCCGATGGGTGAAAGCAAAATATAAATTGCTATCCATGATCGTTCGATTGGCCCATGCCGGGATCATCCACGTCGTTGATCTGATTTCGCGTCCTTTCGATACGATAACGACAGCGATAACGAATTTGAAACGCCCTAATTTTCAAAACACTGCATACAGTCCCCACACGCACGCGTCCCCGACGAGAGTCAAATTTTAAAATGTCCCATGTAAATCTAATATCTATCGTATGTATCATGTCGTGGTTGTCTTCTCAGTCTCAGAGTACAGTACAGTATCGATCTATTCAACATTCACTCTTGTTTTCCCCCTCAAGATTTCTCAAATCTCAAATCTGCAGTTTTAAAATATCGGCGCGAATGGAGCAAAACTCAGGGTATAGGAACGCTATCCCTTCCCTTTCCGTTTCATCTCCGTTCGGCGTACAGCGTGTCACAGTACAGTATAGTGTAATCTGAGATCTGAGTGTAATGAACATTCTCATCGGGCTGACCATCTAAGCCCGATATGATCGAATCGTTTAAGAATATTCGTGTCACATATAAATTTGATCGAACCGTATTCGGATCGAACTTTTTCATCGTACGCAAATTGCCATGGAGAACTTTTTGTAAACTTTCATAATCCGGGATGACCTTTGGGACTACTGTTCCACAGAAAATGAACAGAAATCGATAAAATCGGGAGAAAATCGCCGCGTCCGGAGCAGGGGTGGACAGGTATATAATCGTTTGGCTTATATAAGCCGATTATATCGCTAATGGGGATATAACTATAAGCGTCGAAAATCAGGCCAAAAAGACGTTTATATTATATCCGATATAAGCGTCTTTGCTTATATAACTATAAGCGCATATATCGGCATATAAGCGCTTATATCGGCGATATAAGCGCTTATATAAGCGCTTATATCACCACCACCTGGGCTGATATATTATACTGGTACTTTTATGGCCTTTAGTAAATGTTTGATTTATTTTCTTTTATATATTTTCTTGGCTTTTTGATTTCAATATGTGTCTACACACTGTGCACTGTCATATTCCGCTTGTATGACGATGACGTATCACTAAATAAAATCAGATATAGAAAATCCTGAATTCGCCCACGAACTGCTAAATTTAGGGGATTATAATCATTAAATTGTGCTTATATAAGCGTGTTTATGCTTATATCGACGCTTATATAAGCGTCAACGCTTATATTATATCGACGCTTATATAAGCGTCGATATTACCATTATATCACCTCGACCCACGGTTATATAAGCGTTGACGCTTATATCTCAAGAATCGATATAACTGTCCACCCCTGGTCCGGAGGCTCTGACTAGTGACTTGTGAGAGTTCAGAGTATGATAAACCCTACAGTACACCAAATAGTAGATTTAGTCCATCGATCACCACCTGTGGGTTTTAGAAAGTAGTGTTTTCGGTTTACGAAGAGACGACCGGATCCATTCATGACCTATGATAACGTATGGTAACGATAGCATGCCTCGTACAGTCGATTGTGTGGCGATCTCGTGATCTGTCGTCCATCGCGTGGAACAGGCGACGATTTGTTTTGGAGTTGAACGTTGAAAGTTGAACACGCCGAAAGTTGAAAGGCACTACACAAAGCTGGTCAAAGGATTTGTCCGAGGTCAACCGGGTAACATGGTGTCTCAACAAAAACCACGGTATTGTCTGCATCCATTGAGGTTGAAGTCGAACCGAGCTATCTCCGTTAGATGCACACTCTCGACGGAGCAAAATTCTGTCAACCATCAGGCCCCTACGTTCCTTCAAAAGGCAGCAGCCGTCCGTGACATCTTGTCCAAAGTTTGCGCTGGCGCTGTGCTAAGCGCAACCTGTAGCGGCATGGCGCAGGCGGAGGATCTGAGCATCAGCTTCCAGGTACCGCCAGTTTTGACATGCTAGCGCCAGGATTTTTGTGTAGCAGCTAGCTTTCCCCAGCGCAATTTGTGCAAGCATGCGAAGGAGTCTTGATGTTTTTGCCGCGGTTTGGAAGTATGCAATCATTCATCCACCCGCATCCAACATACGTATGTGCTTTTCCACTGAAACTGTGTGTGGACTGTGTAGGCTTCGCGCGACCCCGAACTATTGTCAGTGCAGCGGTCTCTCGTGCAGGCTTGGGTGCGGCATTCGACTTCTGCGACACCTTCGCCTACCCACCTCGCGTTTTGCGTTGCGCAAACTAGATGCGCGTCTTCCCCCGTCCCCAAATAGCGTTAGGCCCTATGCACGAGCTCAACCACTCTGACGAAAACGGTATGTGCCTTGCATCGTCTTTCCGGAAGCAGATCAACTATTGCTGCCAAAATGCGCTTGATTATATGACGGTAGGGGAGAGTCGCAGGGCTATGCAAATCAGCTATACGTAGATCCCTCTTTCAATGGCCAAGGCGCGGAGGGCTGGAAAGGTGCCACCTGTAAAGCATGTTAAGTGCCCAAGATAAACAGCTCGATGTACAAGTCTCCAAATACGCAATTTAGGCGCGAGATGTCTGTGATGCTGTTCTACCTTTCTGCTCTCGACAGTGCATGCCCCACTTACAGCAAGACTTTCTTCACTCCCATATTGCAACGTTTCAGAAGTCATACTTGACAGTTTCGCAAGCAAATTTACTGCATCCATATTATACGCGAGGTTTCGTGCGTTAGCCCTAAGTAGGTGAATGCCGCCTCCATGAAGTCAGCAATAAATATAGAATCCAGGACCGAACACAACCTACGTTTTTGGCGGGTTGCAGACAACCTTCAAAGGGCGTTGACGTCAACTTTTACCGCAGAGGATGCAACCTCCGCGCAACAAGAAGTGGAAATCATGCTCAGTTCTCTTGGTGAACCACCATTTACCCAAACTGAATTTCATTCTGTATAATATGATGCCTGAATTCTAGGCCATGGAATGGGCTTTCTGAGAAAACCCAGCGCACGTCTGGAAAGCTGTTCTGGAACCTCGCTTGGAGAAGTTACTGCTTCACACTTTATCTGCTGTTTCGCTTTAAGCTCGCTTTAAGCTCGCTTTGTTGGACGCCGACCGCTGGAAAAAGGGATCGATCGATGGAGCAGGCGACCAGTTCACGCGTGTTGTGCGACCGGACTTCGCAGAGGCATACCTGCAGCTGAACGAAGGAGAGGTGAGATTGTCTCACCGTACTTGAGGGATGTCGCCAGGCATTACTGCAAAGTTTGAAGAGCCGGGATCGAGTTTGGCAGAGCTTTGGCAGAGGCTCCCATGGAGAGCACTCGTTTCTTACGCGCCAAACTTTTCGACGTAGAGGTCGGAACCCTAATGGTTTAACAGAAACTTTCCCGCATTGCGACTTTCCAGGTGCAGTCGCTCGGCATCGTGGCCATGCCTTCGGAACAACAAGGAGGCGAAATGGCTGCTGTGGTCACCTTCATCATAGAAGGGTATGCAGACCACTATTCAGAAACCCTAGTCGCAACGGCTTCTCTGCGCAGTGACCAAACCACTATTCAAAAACCCTAGTCGCAACGGCTTTTCTGCGCAGTGACCAAACCACTATTCAGAAACCCTAGCCGCAACGGCTTCTCTGCGCAGTGACCAAATCACTATTCAGAAACCCTAGCCGCAACGGCTTCTCTGCGCAGTGACCAAACCACTATTCAGAAACTCTAGTCGCAACAGCTTTCTGCGCAGTGACCAAACCACGATTCAGAAACCCTAGCCGCAACGGCTTCTCTGCGCAGTGACCAAACCACTATTCAGAAACCCTAGTCGCAACGGCTTCTCTGCGCAGTGACCAAACCACTATTCAGAAACCCTAGCCGCAACGGCTTCTCTGCGCAGTGACCTTAACGCTACTACCTTCCTCGACGCATCTTAGAGGCCCGAGAGGCCGGGAAATGGAAACTTGAGGCTCTACTCAATACCTGCTTCTCCCTGCACATTCTTGTGAGCAAAGTGCATGCGTTTGCTCGCCTTCGTCAGGTCCCCGGCGCAAGAAGCAGGGGTGAGAGTTGGCGAAACGCTGCTCGAAGTAAATGGCCGCTCAGTCGTCGGGCTGACTCAGCGACAGCTCCAAGGGCTCATGGACCAGGGCAGCTTGCCCGAGACCCAGCTCACCTTGCAGGAGGTGATTTCGTTTTCAGACCTATTCCTTTTCGTGTTTGCTTGCAGCTCGTTGATGCGCCAATATATGGGTGGGCGTTACGCTGGAGGCACATATACCCACTGCAATAAGAAAAGTGGCTGTGCTCACAACCGGAAGTTGAACTGGAAAGTTACGGCTCTGAGAGACCTTGTCGCGTTCACCTCCGCACTTTCAGCACCGCTCGGCAACTAACTAGGTTTGATGGAATATAATTTGCCACGTAACCATCATTGTGTTTGGAAATGATATTTGAATGCGTCGTGGAGACAATGTGCATCGCCGGTGTGCAGCTTAATTGAAACCAGCCTACAACCCTGTGCAGTGGCAACAAGTTCCCTAGGTGGCTTTCATTAGCTGATGGCCTCCAGCCAGTTATTTACCCGCACTGGCACATTTGTGACTGGAGGTTCTGCGCATCTACAGGGAGACCGTACCCGTACAGTGGCTGTGCGCCGCGGGCTGCTGCCGGTTATTCCGGTCCAGTTTTCTCAAGTATCGGTCGAGCTAAGGTACCAGCTGCCCTGCTCGATTGGACTGCGCTTCCCCCCAAAGTTTCCGTGTTTGCCACGGCATGATACCTAAACAGCCTGTCGGTGGTGCGGACTGCCACAGTCTCGAAAGCAAGGGCATGCCCTCATGCCTGTAACGGGAGCGGAGGGGTGGGTTCGGGCGTGGCGTAGGGGCCCTGCGAGTTCGGAGTGCTCAGTCGGCGACTTAGCACCCTCGTGCTCACCAGACCACCAGGTGCGCCAGCTGCTGTGTGCCAATCGATCCAGCGCGTGGACTGTACGTCAAAGTCCGGTTCCAGTGACGAGGGGGCCTGGTGCATTCTGGTGCAGAGGTTCCAGTGACGAGGGGGGCTGATG
>LGRX02024825.1:0-11720 GCA_001247695.2 Cymbomonas tetramitiformis | reverse complement strand
GCTACCATATTTCGGCTAATTAACACACCACATTTTATCAACATTATTTCAACATATTTCACGCACACGAAACAAATCGACAATTTGCAGACACACGAAACGCACGTTTTTTTACAACAGAAGTCACACAATTAAAAACACCATAAATCAAACATACATAACTTATCCACTAAAGCTACCATATTTCGGCTAATTAACACACCACATTTTATTAACATTATTTCAACATATTTCGCGCACACGTAAAATACCAACAATTTGCAAACACACGAAACGCACGTTTTTTTAACAACAGAAGTCACATAGTAAAAAACACCATAATTCAAACACACATAACTTATCCACTAAAGCTACCATATTTCGGCTAATTAACACACCACATTTTATTAACATTATTTCAACATATTTCACGCACACGAAACAAGTCGACAATTTACAGACACACGAAACGCACGTTTTTTTAACAACAGAAGTCACACAGTAAAAACACCATAATTCAAACATACATAACTTATCCACTGAAGCTACCATATTTCGGCCAATTAACACACCACATTTTATCAACATTATTTCAACATATTTCACGCACACGAAAACTACCAACAATTTGCGGACACACGAAACGCACGTTATTTTAACAACAGAAGTCACACAATTAAAAACACCATATTTCTAACACGCATAACGTATCCACTAAAGCTACAATATTTCGGCTAATTAACACACCACATTTTATTAAAAAATTTCAACATATTTCACGCACACGAAAAATACCAACAGTTTGCACACACACGAAACGCGCGTTGTTTCAACAACATAAGTCACACAATTAAAAACACCATAATTCAAACACACATAACTTATCCACTAAAGCTACCATATTTCGGCTAATTAACACACCACAATTTATTAACATTATTTCAACATATTTCACGCACACGAAAAATACCAACAATTTGCACACACGAAACGCACGTTTTTTTAAACAACAGAAGTCACATAGTAAAAAACACCATAATTCAAACACACATAACTTATCCACTAAAGCTACCATATTTCGGCTAATTAACACACCACATTTTATCAACATTATTTCAACATATTTCACGCACACGAAAACTACCAACAATTTGCGGACACACGAAACGCACGTTATTTTAACAACAGAAGTCACACAATTAAAAACACCATATTTCAAACACGCATAACGTATCCACTAAAGCTACAATATTTCGGCCAATTAACACACCACATTTTATTAAAAGAAATTCAACATATTTCACGCACACGAAAAATACCAACAGTTTGCACACACACGAAACGCGCGTCGTTTCAACAACATAAGTCACACAATTAAAAACACCATAATTCAAACACACATAACTTATCCACTAAAGCTACCATATTTCGGCTAATTAACACACCACATTTTATTAACATTATTTCAACATATATCGCGCACACGTAAAATACCAACAATTTGCAGACACACGAAACGCACGTTTTTTTAACAACAGAAGTCACACAGTAAAAAACACCATAAATCAAACACACATAACTTATCCACTAAAGCTACCATATTTCGGCTAATTAACACACCACATTTTATTAACATTATTTCAACATATTTCGCGCACACGAAACAAATCGACAATTTGCAGACACACGAAACGCACGTTTTTTTAACAACAGAAGTCACACATTAAAAACACCATAATTCAAACACACATAACTTATCCACTAAAGCTACCATATTTCGGCTAATTAACACACCACATTTTATTAACATTATTTCAACATATTTCACGCACACAAAACAAATCAACAATTTGCAGACACACGAAACGCACGTTTTTTTACAACAGAAGTCACACGTTTAAAACACCATAAATCAAACATACATAACTTATCCACTACGGGTCATTCTTACTATATACACACACATTAATTCCTTAAATTTGTTCATAGGTGTCCCATTTCAAGATTTGATATGACTAATATAAAGATCTCGCTTTGGGACACACAATTTGAGCGACAAAAGTTTTGATTACACAAAAATTCGCAAAAAGTTGGTGTGCAAAACCGCCCCATATTCACTTAATTAACACTTGTCCCAAAATGAAATATGTATATATAGTATTATATAAATATGAATATTCATTTTGGGACATTAAATGCTGAAATCTCAAAATATTATGGGCGAAAATCGAGTCCGAAATCGTCAAAAACATCGCTCTGCAGATCGTGAAATTTCTCTACCTTTTTTCTGCACAGAAAAAAATACTTACTGTACGACTATACTGTATTCAGTCGGTGACAACGGCACGACCATATTATCCGTCCAAAAGTGTCCACCCAAGTGGCGACATAGGTGGCGACCTTGCCGGCGACCTTCATCAATTTTAAATGTTTTTCAACCGTTAGATTTACACGTCAAGAATTTCGCCGGAAGGTCGCCACCTGGGTCGCCACCTGCGTCGCCACCTATGTCACCACTTGTGTCGCTGCTTCCCTTACCAGCCGGTTGGCCACGTAGGTCATCATTCATTGGGCGATAACAAGCCCAAAAATCTTGTACACGTACATAAGATCGAAGTTTCATATTTGCAATATTTTCGCCCTGCGAGTTATTTGCATCACAGCGCTGAAGATATATTGACCAAGTGTGATTTCTTATTTGAAATATGAGCGAAGGATATGTGCCAGGGTCTTATCAGGTCGTAAGTCGAAAGCCTACAAGTCAAGGTCAGGTTTGGAAGCCTTTAGTTGAGTATACGCCCACGTTTGCCGCTCGTGCCAAAAAAGCAAAAGGTGGACGTGCAAGGTGCATTCGCGTCGTAATGATTAACGGATTGCCGAAGCGCTGTGACCGGAAACCTTGTGGTGGTGGTTGCTTCTGCATGCCTGAGCACCAACAAGAAACATGTGAGGTTGTGGCAACAATCCCAAGTGGAGCTGACGCATTTTGTCAGCAGTGCGACCGACTTCAAAAGTCGGATGACGAAGAGGTCTATGAGAAAATACTTGACTACCTTTGTTATGAGGTGGTCATGAAGTGTCACCTTGCAAGCACCGCTGCTGACAAGGAGGATGCGTTTATGAATATTGACGTGTCGAACTTTGTGACTGACCTTGACAGCGAATGCCGTGAGTTTCTGAGTAGTCTGAAGGAGAGTCGTGCCCTATTTCGGGTGCAACATTCGGCACAGCAGCATACGCTTTCGAGCATGCTCGCTGATATGACCTTGACTTCTGAACCTGAGCAGTCAGCGCGTCAAAGTCCCATTAGAATCCCTCGGTCACGTCAAACTTCGCATCAGGGAACTCCGATAGTATCTCAGTCGAATGTCCCGTCCGCTGCACCCTCGGTTTGTGAGTTTAAAGATACTCCTAACATGGCTGCTAAGATACTCACCCTTGAACGCGTGTCGGAGTTGGAAGCTGAAGTCGAAAGTCTGAAGTCTGAGAAGGAGCAGTCGCGCATGCGCATTACGGAGCTGGAACATGAAGTGACCACTCTAAAAACCCAGAATAACGCGCTATTTGCTGAAGTCGAGAGTCACAAGGGAGAACTCACCTCAGCGCCAGGTCCAAGTCAGCCTGCAGCCAAGTCGTATGTGACGAAGAAGCAGTTGGAGAGTCAGTTGAAGGCAGCCCTGAAACGTTCGAATGAGCTTGAAGCACAAGTTAGTGTTTTGAGTGAAGAACTTAACGATATTGAGGAACTGGAGTCTCTACTTGACCCTCCTTTAAACTCAGCGGGCTATGACTGGAGCACTGACCGTAATTGTGGTCCGAAGATTCGCGCAGCCGTTTATCTGTTTGATATTGAGTATGAGTCTTCTGACGCATCCCAGCCGTTAGCGACTACGAATGACGCCAAGGACAAGTTAACCTTCTAAATGGTACGTTCTATGTTACCGCAGGTACTATTTCTCAAGTCTTCTGCACGAATTACGCAAGTATGTCACTGTTCCTATTTCACATGTTATTCTTTGTTCCTATGTCACATGTTATCTATTGTAGTCCGATGCGTAACTTTCTTTGTAACATTCGTTTTCATGTTGTGTTGTGCAGTGTCCGACGGTGAAGATCCGCCCACGTCCCCACGTACTGGCCGTCGCATCGAGCGTGACCCAGTCTTTGGGAAGCCAATTCGGCAGGCCGACTTGGATAAAGTCAAGTTTGTTTATTCCAAGCGCGGCAAAAACAAGGGGGTTTACTATTCTTGGTTTCATATTGTCAAAGTTGGATATCACAAGAGCGCGGCGTCTGGTAACGTAGTTAAGCTCTCTATCGCTGACTTGCCGGATGCAGAGGAATTCGCAGAGTTAACGGCCAACCCAGAGTCGGATGCCGGTTTTGTGGAACGTTGGGTCCGCAAACAAGGACTCTGGGTAAAACTGTTGTTTTTGAGTGTTCTTGCGACCTTATGGTGCAGCACGGTCATTACGTGCACGTACTGGGTGCATCGCCAACTTGAGTGTGGTACTGCTTTCAATTCGGTCAACCCATTCTGTGTAGGGACCACCACCGTGTTGGCATTCGTCACGACTCACACCGCAAAACTGGTTGCAGCCATATATGCCGAAGTGATATACGGATTTACACTCATATTCTTGTACTTTGCATCTTTTTTAGATAGCAGTGGCAAGAAATATTAGTTTCAGACTGCGAATCTTCTTCTAGCCTTTGCACCTTAGATTCATTCGAAATTTGTTAAGCAGAACACTCTGAGGACCCTTTTTTTCTAACAAGTCTGTGATATCCAGTAAAATATGATTGCTTTGTTTGCTTTCACATCCTGCTTGACCTGCAAGACTTATTTCACTTACACATCCGAGCATACCAAGTCAGCATCCGAGCTTACCAAGTCAGCATCCGAGCTTACCACAACATACTGTTTGTTGTTTTGTCATATTCCCACAGCTTAGACATCTCAAAATACACTTGAATTGTTCATCTATACTTATCAGATATTATTTGCACAATAACTCTTGAGCCATATCATAATAGTTCTTATCTAGTTCAATGCCAAAGAATCTGCGATCATTCTTTTTGCATACCAGACCGACCGTACCGATACCCATCGTTGGGTCTAGCACAGTATCACCTGAGTTGGAATAAGTTTTAACAATCCACTCTAATATAGTGTATGGCTTAGCAGTAGGGTGTTTACTTTTATGATTTCCGTTTGCGATACTTATTACAGACTTTGGGAATCGTTTCCCGTCAGATATAGTATTAATTCTCGGACTGTTTCCAGTATATAACTCAGTGCGTCGGCCGGGAGCACGTGTATAAGGAATGCCTTCAGTCATTTGTGGATTATATGTCGGCAACTTATCATAAAACACATATAACATCTCGTGACTACGCAACGGCATCTTATTACAATGATAAAAGCCAGCACTCATTGATTTATGCCAAACGATATCATAGCGGAACATTCTTTCATTGCTGGTTATCAATTTATGTCCAAACCGAGTAGTGCAGAAGCATACATACGCAGTTCGTGGCTTTCCAATACGTTTGAGCTGTATCCATAGCTTATCTAGATCAAATTTCTGATTATCAAACTTGCAGGCGGTCTGATTATACGGCAGGTCTAATACTACAAGGTCAACCGAGTTTGCTTCAATGTTCGATAGTATATCGAAACAGTCGGCGTGGAATATTTGTGTCGTCATAAGATAGGAGAGGAAAAAAGGTTGACGGTGTGTCCCATTTTGAACATAAAAAAGTAAGATTTTCTATATATGCAAATCTCATTTTGGGACAAGAGTTCCAGAATGTATATCGCAGAATTCCAGAAAATCAAATTGAAACAAAGAAATTTTGTTTCCGATTGCGATATCGCAGAATTACACAATTCCAGAAAATCAAATTGAAACACAGGGAACAATGGCAACAATCGCAGGTGTCCCATTTTGAACATTCAAAATTAAGTTTTTCTATATACAAACATCTCAGTTTGGGACAGTAGATGATATCGGCTTGCATCGGCACACATCGGCATATGCCGGTTGGCTTATCGCAATTGCCGAAGATGTCGACAATCGCAAATATTGTGAAATGAATCGCAAATATTGTGAAATGAATCGCAAATATTGTGAAATGAATCGTAAGTATACAATATCTGACACACAGTGTCCCAAAGTGAAATAAGGAAAATATATTATTCTATATATAAAGATCTGAGAATGGGACAACAAGCGAAATGCAAATATGTAGAACGGCGACAATTGGAAATTGTTGCTTTTGTTGATACTAATCAGTGATATGCAAAATAAACAATTGAAACAAATGAAATTTGCGCTTTGCGATCGCAATTGTTGTCATTCACAAAAAACGAACACTCGTAGAATTTGCTGACATCGCCTCGTGATAAATAGTGTCCCAAAGTGAAATATATAAAAATATATTTTCTATATATGAAGTTCTGAAAATGGGACAATATAATTCACACATATTGATCTGAGGCCGACATCAGATGCCTTGCGTATGACTTGAGTATGACTTGAGTATGACTTGCGTATGATTTGTGTATGACTAGAGTGTGACCAGAGTATGACTTAAAAGCAACGTTCAAAGAAAAGGAACAATCAGAGATTGTTCCCGATGTTGCCGGTGCGTGTCCCAAACTGAGATATATGAAAATATATTTTCTATATATGAAGGTCTCAGAATGGGACAGCTAATATATTGAGTGATCGACTGAGGTGGTGTTGCCGTAGATGACCGGTGGCTCTACTACATAAGAGGCGTTCCGAAATACTGGGAAATCCTGGCAAATACATAAGATACTTAAGGAATATACTTGTATTTAATAAGGATATGCCCCCACTACACGCCTCTTATGTAGTAACACCATAATTCAAACACACATAACTTATCCACTAAAGCTACCATATTTCGGCTAATTAACACACCACATTTTATTAACATTATTTCAACATATTTCACGCACACGAAACAAATCGACAATTTGCAGACACACGAAACGCACGTTTTTTTAACAACAGAAGTCACACGATTAAAAACACCACAATTCAAACATACATAACTTATCCACTAAAGCTACCATATTTCGGCTAATTAACACACCACATTTTATCAACATTATTTCAACATATTTCACGCAAACAAAAACTACCAACAATTTGCAGACACACGAAACGCACGTTATTTTAACAACAGAAGTCACACAATTAAAAACACCATATTTCAAACACGCATAACTTATCCACTAAAGCTACAATATTTCGGCCAATTAACACACCACATTTTATTTAAAAAATTTCAACATATTTCATGCACACGAAAAATACCAACAGTTTGCAACACACGAAACGCACGTTTTTTTAACAACAGAAGTCACACAGTAAAAACACCATAAATCAAACATACATAACTTATCCACTAAAGCTACCATATTTCGGCTAATTAACACACCACATTTTATTAACATTATTTCAACATATTTCGCGCACACGTAAAATACCAACAATTTGCAAACACACGAAACGCACGTTTTTTTAACAACAGAAGTCACATAGTAAAAAACACCATAATTCAAACACACATAACTTATCCACTAAAGCTACCATATTTCGGCTAATTAACACACCACATTTTATTAACATTATTTCAACATATTTCACGCACACGAAACAAATCGACAATTTGCACACACGAAACGCACGTTTTTTCAAACAACAGAAGTCACACAGTAAAAACACCATAATTCAAACATACATAACTTATCCACTAAAGCTACCATATTTCGGCTAATTAACACACCACATTTTATCAACATTATTTCAACATATTTCACGCACACGAAAACTACCAACAATTTGCGGACACACGAAACGCACGTTATTTTAACAACAGAAGTCACACAATTAAAAACACCATATTTCAAACACGCATAACGTATCCACTAAAGCTACAATATTTCGGCCAATTAACACACCACATTTTATTAAAAGAAATTCAACATATTTCACGCACACGAAAAATACCAACAGTTTGCACACACACGAAACGCGCGTCGTTTCAACAACATAAGTCACACAATTAAAAACACCATAATTCAAACACACATAACTTATCCACTAAAGCTACCATATTTCGGCTAATTAACACACCACATTTTATTAACATTATTTCAACATATATCGCGCACACGTAAAATACCAACAATTTGCAGACACACGAAACGCACGTTTTTTTAACAACAGAAGTCACACAGTAAAAAACACCATAAATCAAACACACATAACTTATCCACTAAAGCTACCATATTTCGGCTAATTAACACACCACATTTTATTAACATTATTTCAACATATTTCACGCACACGAAAAATACCAACAATTTGCACACGCGAAACGCACGATTTTTTAAACAACAGAAGTCACACAGTAAAAAACACCATAATTCAAACACACATAAATTATCCACTAAAGCTACCATATTTCGGCTAATTAACACACCACATTTTATTAACATTATTTCAACATATTTCACGCACACACGAAAACTACCAACAATTTGCGGACGCACGAAACGCACGTTATTTTAACAACAGAAGTCACACAATTAAAAACACCATATTTCAAACACGCATAACGTATCCACTAAAGCTACAATATTTCGGCCAATTAACACACCACATTTATTTTTAAAAAATTCAACATATTTCACGCACACGAAAAATACCAACAGTTTGCACACACACGAAACGCACGTTGTTTCAACAACATAAGTCACACAATTAAAAACACCATAATTCAAACACACATAACTTATCCACTAAAGCTACCATATTTCGGCTAATTAACACACCACATTTTATTAACATTATTTCAACATATTTCACGCACACGAAAAATACCAACAATTTGCACACACGAAACGCACGTTTTTTTAAACAACAGAAGTCACACAGTAAAAAACACCATAATTCAAACACGCATGACTTATCCACTAAAGCTACCATATTTCGGCTAATTAACACACCACATTTTATTAACATTATTTCAACATATTTCACGCACACGAAACAAATCGACAATTTGCAGACACACGAAACGCACGTTTTTTTACAACAGAAGTCACACAATTAAAAACACCATAAATCAAACATACATAACTTATCCACTAAAGCTACCATATTTCGGCTAATTAACACACCACATTTTATTAACATTATTTCAACATATTTCACACACACGTAAAATACCAACAATTTGCGGACACACGAAACGCACGTTTTTTTAACAACAGAAGTCACACAATTAAAAACACCATAATTCAAACACACATAACTTATCCACTAAAGCTACCATATTTCGGCTAATTAACACACCACATTTTATAAACATTATTTCAACATATTTCACGCACACGAAAACTACCAACAATTTGCGGACACACGAAACGCACGTTATTTTAACAACAGAAGTCACACAATTAAAAACACCATATTTCAAACACGCATAACGTATCCACTAAAGCTACAATATTTCGGCCAATTAACACACCACATTTATTTTTAAAAAATTCAACATATTTCACGCACACGAAAAATACCAACAGTTTGCACACACACGAAACGCACGTTGTTTCAACAACATAAGTCACACAATTAAAAACACCATAATTCAAACACACATAACTTAAGTTGTAACTAAAGCTACCATATTTCGGCTAATTAACACACCACATTTTATTAACATTATTTCAACATATTTCACGCACACGAAAAATACCAACAATTTGCACACACGAAACGCACGTTTTTTTAAACAACAGAAGTCACACAGTAAAAAACACCATAATTCAAACACGCATAACTTATCCACTAAAGCTACCATATTTCGGCTAATTAACACACCACATTTTATTAACATTATTTCAACATATTTCACGCACACGAAACAAATCGACAATTTGCAGACACACGAAACGCACGTTTTTTTACAACAGAAGTCACACAATTAAAAACACCATAAATCAAACATACATAACTTATCCACTAAAGCTACCATATTTCGGCTAATTAACACACCACATTTTATTAACATTATTTCAACATATTTCGCGCACACGTAAAATACCAACAATTTGCAAACACACGAAACGCACGTTTTTTAACAACAGAAGTCACATAGTAAAAAACACCATAATTCAAACACACATAACTTATCCACTAAAGCTACCATATTTCGGCTAATTAACACACCACATTTTATTAACATTATTTCAACATATTTCACGCACACGAAACAAGTCGACAATTTACAGACACACGAAACGCACGTTTTTTTAACAACAGAAGTCACACAGTAAAAACACCATAATTCAAACATACATAACTTATCCACTGAAGCTACCATATTTCGGCCAATTAACACACCACATTTTATCAACATTATTTCAACATATTTCACGCACACGAAAACTACCAACAATTTGCGGACACACGAAACGCACGTTATTTTAACAACAGAAGTCACACAATTAAAAACACCATATTTCTAACACGCATAACGTATCCACTAAAGCTACAATATTTCGGCTAATTAACACACCACATTTTATTAAAAAATTTCAACATATTTCACGCACACGAAAAATACCAACAGTTTGCACACACACGAAACGCGCGTTGTTTCAACAACATAAGTCACACAATTAAAAACACCATAATTCAAACACACATAACTTATCCACTAAAGCTACCATATTTCGGCTAATTAACACACCACAATTTATTAACATTATTTCAACATATTTCACGCACACGAAATACCAACAAATTGCCCATGAAACGCACGTTTTTTTAAACAACAGAAGTCACACAATTAAAAACACCATAATTCAAACACGCATGACTTATCCACTAAAGCTACCATATTTCGGCTAAATAACACACCACATTTTATTAACATTATTTCAACATATTTCACGCACACGAAACAAATCGACAATTTGCAGACACATGAAACGCAGGTTTTTTAACAACAGAAGTCACACATAAAAAACACCATAATTCAAACACACATGGCTTATCCACTAAAGCTACCATATTTCGGCTAATTAACACACCACATTTTATTAACATTATTTCAACATATTTCACGCACACAAAACAAATCAACAATTTGCAGACACACGAAACGCACGTTTTTTTACAACAGAAGTCACACAATTAAAAACACCATAAATCAAACATACATAACTTATCCACTAAAGCTACCATATTTCGGCTAATTAACACACCACATTTTATTAACATTATTTCAACATATTTCGCGCACACGTAAAATACCAACAATTTGCGGACACACGAAACGCACGTTTTTTTAACGACAGAAGTCACATAGTAAAAAACACCATAATTCAAACACGCATAACTTATCCACTAAAGCTACCATATTTCGGCTAATTAACACACCACATTTTATTAACATTATTTCAACATATTTCACGCACACGAAACAAATCGACAATTTACACACACACGAAGCGCGCGTTTTTACAACAGAAGTCACACAATTAAAAACACCATAAATCAAACACACATAACTTATCCACTAAAGCTACCATATTTCGGCTAATTAACACACCACATTTTATTAACATTATTTCAACATATTTCGCGCACACGTAAAATAACAACAATTTGCAGACACACGAAACGCACGTT
>LGRX02024823.1:0-66025 GCA_001247695.2 Cymbomonas tetramitiformis | reverse complement strand
GTTGAACCGCGAGTCCAGACCTTTGACTACCTCGCTGACCTCAACAACTACGGATATGCCCGAGTCCCTGTTGAACCGCGAGTCCAGACCTTTGACTACCTCGCTGACCTAAACAACTACGGAGCAGCCAGTCAGCTCAGTCAGTTACGCAGACCTCGCACTCAGGCGTAGCATTGGACTCGCAGCCTACCAGCCGCATCTTAACCGCAACTTACCAGTCATCGAACCCCCTTCTCAAGCAGATGTCCTCAGCAGAATTCCAGTCAGAAACTTACCTCTGAACTCAGACTCAGTGAACCAGCTTTCTCGCCGGGAGAGGCGCCATCAGAGATGGGAACAGAACCAGCAGCGCCTGGCAGAACAGCGCAGAGCACTCTTCTCTGACCCCGCCTCAGCCAGAACGCCCTCGGATGCCTCTGTCCCCGCACTGAACTCTCAGCATCAATCCCTAATGCAGAATCAGATGATGTTAGAGGTATCAGAGTACATGCAAAATCTGCATCAGCAAGTGCTCCAACACTATCCACATCTGTCTTCAGTTCTACCAGCAGTGGGCGCTCCACCTATGACGCCCTACCAGCACACCTTAGGATGGGCGAGCGGTTTACCAGGTGCACCGGCGCCTGCAGCTGGATCAGGTCCCTGGCTGGTACCAGTACCGGCTCAACCGGTTCCCGCACCGGCTCAACCGGCTCCAGCACCGGCTCAACCGGCTCCAGCACCGGCTCATCCGGCGCCGGCGCCATTTCAGCCAGATCCACCGGCTACCGGCTCATCGCCCTCCGACTCCGCTGAGCCTGATCAACCGTCACCAGGAAACTCGCCCCCGCCTTCAGACAATGGTGAACCACGACACAGGCGTCTAGACGTGTTGTTATGGACTTTAGAAGGAGCCTCCTTCTGGTTGAGAAATCACCTGTCCTCTTCCTCCGCAGTTACTGTCAGCCACGGCGCTGAGGCACAATACTCTTACCGACTGCCAACCATGCCTGGAAGCGCCAGTCACTTCATAACCGATACCAATCGGATTTGGATGACTATGCGGCACATCGGAGTGGACATCCAAGACCTGGCGCAGCATGGGTCAGTGCATACTCCTGTGCGCCTGACTGAGATTGAGGACAGTGACGCTTTCACTCTGGAAGTGGAGAAAACGCAAGTGGATGAAGCGCGGCGTTGCGCGGAAAGCCGTACTGGAACTCAGCAGAGACGCCTGCCCTTGTACTCATGGGTAACCATCGCGGAAAATGCCTTAGAGTCCGAGCTGACAGAATTTGACCCCCTAGGACTCCAAATCTGGGCAGCATTTTCATCTTCCGAGGCGTACTTGTTTAGAGGAATGGCGGCTGGCAACCAACCAACTCCCGCCACAGTCCCGGCTAGACTGGGCGTCAATCGGTTTCCCTCTGGTGTTCCCAGCGCAGCAGAGTACAGATCGCCTGGAAATTCCTTGCCAGCGGCCCCGGGACTCCTGCCAGTAGACCTGCGCCTTTCTCAATTCCCAGGGCACCACGATCTTATGGGAGCGGCTTCCCCAAGTGATGTCTACCGAGAATCCAAGACAGTGGCTGATGTGCTCAAGCCGATCAGAGACATTCCTATGTACCCCTCCTCCGCTGACCTAATCACCACTGACGCAGATATTGCCGCGCTTCCACCTTTTTCTGAAGCGCTGGTCAATTTTCTGTCAATGGGCGTAGTCACCTTCGCCCTGGGTCGCATGAGTGCTTATCGCTTAGACCTAACCATGATCACCATGCCGGAGATCTTGAAGGAAGTGGCTCAACGCAAACTACAGCCGCGATCCCTAACTTTTCTCAAGCAAGGTGGAATGATGAACTCGGAGGCCTGGAACCGGCGTTACGCCACTTTGGCGCCTTTCCTGGCCGACGTAGCCAGGAGCGTACTGGATGACATCGCGCTGGTAGGACTAGCGGGGACAGTGATGCGCATGGCGCAGCGACGAGAAGAGACTGCGCGTTTGTTCGCTACTCGTCTGGTATCCTGGCACGAGGTAGTCCAGTTATTGGCAGACGCCATGCCCAACAGCCACGCCATCAGCCAACAGCAGCTATTATATCAGTTCTGGTCTGGACTGCGACTGAAGCAAGCTGTCATGGATCGCCTTATTGAGGATCGGTTGGATCTGCAAAGTCCAGCCGATTGGGAAAGCAATCATCCCGGATCCACCGCGCTGCAGCATATCATCACTGTGGCCACCAAATTGGAGCGCAGTGAAGCTCTGACCGCAGCACGAACCTCTCCCGTCTCAGCACCTGCGAACCGAAGTCCTGCCTGGAGGAATGGTCGCTCGTCCTCCAGACTTAACGCCGTGCAGGACGCTGGGGAGGAAGACACTACTGACCTCGACCCCGCCGACCTCAGGGTGCAGCATGCCGTGCCGCCCAGCCCGGCGGGATTGACCAGGCCGCCACGCCGCTGCTACGTCTGCAACTCTGACTCCCATTTATGGGCTAACTGCCCCGACGAGGCCAAAAAACGAGCCTGGATTGCTGACGCCCCAGCTCGTTTGGCACGCCGCCGCGCTGCAAATGAATCTCATATCGCAGCGCTGGAGACAGAATGGGAGGATTTGGAAGAGGAAGCGGAAGCGCTGGAGTATTTTCAGAACGAGGAATCGGCCGCAGCGTCCTCCTCGGGTCAGCAATCTGCGGAAGAGGAGGACTGAGTGTCTTCCTGCCGGCGGGACGCCGGCGACAGGGCGGTATGGGTAACCGCCCCTGGGCAAGGAGTACAGCCTTCGCCCACAACCGGGGGAATATCCAGAAAGAGCCTCCGCCACCCCCCAACCCTCTGGCCGCTCGAGGGTACGGATTCACCTGGTCTGCCGATCAGAGGCGACAACGCTATCTCGACAGAACCAGAACCCTACGGGATGAACCCTCGTTGACCAGTACCGCTGTTTACACAGCAAACCTTTCCACTGAGCAGGGCCGGCGAGAACATCACTTGGTGTCCCGGCGCCATCAGCGGTCGCCACGAAGGTCACCCACTTCGTCGCCTGAGCGCTCCAAGCCTCCCGTTATGTTCAGTGTAGATCGCGCCCTTGGAACTGGTGATCGCCGTCGGGCTCCACAACGCGAGCGTGGCGAAACGCCCCGCGTTGACCCCACAGACCCTAACCCTAACCCTAACCCTAACCCTAACCCTAACCCTAACCCTGAGGCATCAGTACTGGCAGCACTGGATGAGGATGAGGGAGAGGAGACCCAGTGGACCTTCAACCCACTCAACACCCCCTGGCGGAACACTCCTCGACCGCGGGTACCGAGAAAAGCTCCGGTGGAGCGTATGCGAGCCTTGAGGCAGCGGATTCAGGATGTAACGCTACCCGCGGTTTCACACCCTCTGGACGACAGTGGGGAGGAAGGGGGTGGAACTTCAAAAACTGGCCCAGCTTCAGAACCCCCACCTTTTAAACTTCGACCTGAGGTGTTTCCTTCGACGTCTCGACCAGCAGCGTGTCCAGCCTTGGCAGAGAGGGCGTCCTTAAGCGCAGAGAGCACTACGAGTGCAGCACGCAAGCGCACTGGAAAACCTCGCAGCAGAACTCCGAAGACGGTACGAGACCGACTGCAGCATGAGGCAGAGGTTACGAGGCTGGGAGATGAACCACCAGGACTTCGAGCAGAGTCACTGGCGGATCGCACGCGTGCTTGGAGAGAGATGACGCACCCGGAGTACATGGCCGCGGCAGCGCTGGTAAAGGAGAATGAGAAATGGAGAAATGCATGGGTACCAGAAGGGTGGCGCAGATATCGCCGCCGCTGGTACAGATGGCATGGGAAGGTCACCCCTGACCTAACGATAACCGAAGGAGCAGTTCAGCTATCTCTGGAGACCGAGTGCGGTACTATCCCAGGTTCTGGTGGAGATGTAGGAATTCCAGACGCATGGTGCAGTCTATACAGGGTGCACCAATGGAACCAGCGAGAAAGGGAAGCGGCGGAGGAGGCTGCTCACCTGGCTCTACCCTCAACAGCAAGTGGTGATTCACTCTCCCCGGACTCAGCGGAACCATCAGATGCGAATCCCGCGACAACTCTGGATTTGACCTTATCTCCATCCAGTTCTCAGCCCGCAACTTCTGGGGACATTTCTGACCTCGAGGACTCCCAGCGGTCGCTCAACTTCACGCAGCAGTTGATGGAGCGACAGCTGGCCGCCGCCAGATCGGAGAACAATCCAAGTGTGCTGACAACGACAGAAGGAGTGGAGCCGACTCCCCTGAAAACCATCCAGGAGGAAACCCACCTGGAACTGCTACTGACCATTCAGAAACAGCAACGCCATCGTCTGCGGCCGATCCTGGAAGGTAATGAAGCAGTGGCAGCACCAGCGAACGTCACCAACGCCCAGGCGGCACCGCGGGAAGAAGAACCCCCCTCGTTCACTCAAAAGTCCGAACCAGAAGACAGCGCTGGGGAGGAAGAAGAGGAGAAGATGTCCATCCAACCTCTTCGCTCTTACCCTCTGGAAAGTCGCACGCAGAGCCGCGCCAGACGACGCGCTCAGGGACAAGAGCGACGCGCTAAGGAGCGGCAGCTACAAGCAGATCGCGACCTGGAAGGTGGATGGTACTTTGGTCCGGATCCTCGTTCGCAGCCTGCACCACCGCGCACAAGACCCATCCGGTCTAAGCAGCGCGTACCTTTGCATCACCCAGTGCGAGCAGCCATCTGTGCACATCTGCGACGCGATGGTCAAGTAATGTGGAACCAGGACAGTCAGCTGACTGCGATTCGGGACAAAGAGGGAACGCTGCTATTGGTGTTCTGGGCTTTGCTGAAGGGACAGCGAGTGCGCGTGCTGGTGGATTCGGGTGCCTCGGATGAATTCATCTCCAGTGAGTGCGTCAAGAGATTGAACCTCACAGTTCGCGCTAATGGGATGCCGCTGACCGTTACCCTCGCGGATGGGTCAGTGCAGACCTCTGCGCAAGTCGCTTACGGCAAGCTGACCGCCGAGACTTCCGAGGGGACTTACTCCGAGGTCATCAAGATGCGAGTACTTCCTTTGCGCATCAAGGTGGACATTGTACTCGGAGGAAGGTGGTTGAGACACCTCTCGCCGGTCACGCTGGACTTTGATGGGTGGGGATCAGTCAAGTTTCGCCAGCATGGCAAATCCGTGCGGATACGGGGATGTTCGCCAGGGCGTAGCTCTACACGCAAAGGCGAGAGAACCGCGATGGCTCTGGAACCGATGGTAATGCTATCAGCGGCTGAAGCGACCAAGGAGATCAAAGCCTATCGGCGCAGATATGCGGGAATGGACAGTGCCGCGACACCCCACGACATCTTAGTGGCCTATGCGACACCTCTGGTAGGGACTTCGATGTTATCAGCGGTGGCCACCAGCGAGAATTTTGAGGACCCTTCAATCTCCCCCGAGTGGAGAAAGAAGTTTCAGAAGCTGATCGAGTCCTTTTCACCTCGAGTAATTCGCGAAGCGCTGCCCAACTTTGACGCCCTCCGAAAAGATGAAGTGGCCCACGTGAGACTGCAAGAGGGATGGAATGGCATCGCGCCCGCTAAGAGGCCCTACAAGATGTCCATGGTGGAGCTGACTCAATTGCGAGAACGCCTGGATGAACTCCTGAGCAAAGGCTACATCAGACCTTCCTCAAGTCCGTTCGCTGCACCAGTGCTGATGGTTCCCAAGCCTGGGAAACCTGAAGTACTCAGAATTGTCTGCGACTTCCGAGCCATCAACAGCCTGACCGTCAAGGACAAATATCCACTTCCCGACATTCAGCAGTTGTTCGACTCCATGCATGGGGCCAAGTACTTCTCCTCCTTCGATGCGCTCGATGGATTCTGGCAGATGGCTATGGCGTCTGAGGATGTGGAAAAGACGGCGTTCACTTCTCCCTATGGCTCGTATGAGTGGTTGGTGATGCCCATGGGGTTGACCAACAATCCTTCCTGCTATCAGAGACGCATGCAGCGCGCTCTGGGACATCTTCCTTTTGTAAGAATATTCCTGGACGATTGTATCCTCTTCAGCAACACCTTGGAGGAGCATCTTTCCCATCTCCAGCAATTTCTCGAAGTCTGTGAGAACCAGGGTATCTACCTCAAAGAGTCTAAGTGTCAACTATTGCAGACCCAGATACGCTTTCTGGGGCACGTGATCTCACGGGAAGGAAGTCAACCTCAACATGACAAGCTGGCCGCCATCAGGGACTGGCCCGCTCTGGAAAACGCCACGCATGTGCGCCAATTTTTGGGGTTGGCTGGGTACTACCGGCGGTACATGTTGGGCTTCTCTGAAGTAGCACAACCCTTGACTCAGCTCACCAAAGGGGATGTCGCTTGGCTATGGGGACCCATGCAGCGTTGGGCCTTCGAGGAGATTAAGAAGGCGCTATGTTCTTCCCCCACTCTGGCGCTACCCGACATGAAAGCGGCGGCCGAAGGACGGCATCCTTTCGTGGTACAAACTGACGCCAGTGGAGTGGCACTAGGGGGAGTACTGATGCAAGACGTAGGAAATGGATTGCAACCTATCGCCTTTGAGAGCAGACAGTTTAATGGAGCCGAGCAGAACTACCATGCCGGCGAAAGAGAACTCTGCGCTCTCCATCACTGCATTACGCAAACTTGGCGACACTACCTCATCTGGACCGAGTTCCAATTGCAGGGTGACCATAAGCCCCTAGTCTGGTTAATGGCACCTGGACAACCTCTCAGCCGACGCCAAGCCCGATGGTACATGGATCTAGTGGAGGTAGGGGTACCCGAGATGGAATACATCCCTGGGGCGCTACTCTGGGTTCCAGACGCTCTGTCCAGGCGACCCGACTACAAGGAAATTTCCGCGAGAGAAGGACTGGTAGAAGCTGGCTTTGTGCATCCGGTTACTGGGAAACCGCAGCGACCTCCCTCGGCCGCAGACACTGCCAGCAAGTTTCGACCTGCAGCTGGTAAAGAGTCCCGCCAAGGACGCGCCCCCCTGGGAGTGGTAGATCCCAACAAGTTGAAGGAGCGCAAGTCCAACAGCGCCAAGACCAAAGAGCCTGAACCAGTCCTCGCGTACAGTGGGACTCTCACCTGGATGGACTCCTCTCAACTCTGGATGGACGCCTTACATACCCTGCAGCTGGCCGAAACTGGGTACGAGAAAGCCACCCTGGCAGTTCAGACGCGCTCTGGCAAACTGACAGCATCCTCACCCCCTTCTCCCAGGAAGACCCCTGTTGATTTCTCAGCAACGCCGAAGTGCAGCGAGGCTTCAACCAGACTCCTGGAGCCCAGCGATCGACAGGACTGGAAGTTCCGGGCGGACATGTTCGACTTCTTGAGTCAAGAATATGGACCCTTCGAGGTGGACGCCTGTTGCGACTTGGGAGGAAAGAATCGTCAGGTCAACCGCTACTGGACGGACTGCTTGAAGGAAAACTGGCGAGGGTTGAACGTCTGGTGCAATCCTCCCTTCTCCTCCAACCATTTGACCATCGAGGCCGTACCGAGGAAATATGTGGAAGAATGGCGTCTGGACCCTGAGAATACTTCAGCTCTCTTTGTCCTTCCTGACTTTCAGTCTCGCATGCCACAGTGGCGGCAGTTGTTCAGATCTGAGGGAATGAGAGTGGAGTACATTATTCCTACCCATGACGCTCAAGGAGAACCTGTGCAGATGTTCGCCGCCCCGGATGGAGCCCTTCTGGATCTGCCTTGGCCCCTGCTAGTGGTGTACGCCCCTCCAGCTCGACAGCGTGTCAAGCGGGAAAGGAAAACGAGTTCCCCCCTCCTATCGTGCGTACTGGAGAAGCGGCCAGCGTTCGAGACCTGCATCAGCAGATATCAGGAGGCCAGTTCCTCAAAGCGCTGCAAGCGGAATATGGGCGACCTGGTCCCCTCCAGACTTTAAGGAAGGAAATCCAAGAAGCTCCGCATCAACGCACTCGTGACTTCTGCGTAGTGGGAGATGTGTTGTGGAGGGTGAGCGCTGGGCGCTATCAGTTGGTACTGGGAGAAGATTCACCCCTCCGTGAGGTAGTACTGCAAGAGGCGCATGCATCTGTTTCAGCTGGACACGCGGGCAGGGACAAAACTCTGGAACGAGTACTGCGACGCTTCTGGTGGAAAGGGGCAGCAGAAGATGGGGGACGCTGGGTTTCATCTTGCACTATCTGTCAAGCGGTGCGACCGAGAAATTCCTACCCGGATGGATTGCTGAACCCACACACTATTCCTACGCGACTATGGCAAGTGGTCAGTGTGGACTTTGTTACTGGACTGCCAGTCACGGCGCGGAATCACGATGCCTTTGCTACTTTCACATGTAAGCTCAGCAAAATGGTTCACATCATCCCGTTGAACTTCCAGGACAGCTCCTCTGAGGTTATCGCTCGAATCTACTTCGACCACATCGTTCTGGAAACTACATGGCACCCCTATGAAGATTGTCTCTGACCGCGACCCTCGTTTTCAGGATGCTATGTGGAAGGAATTGATGAGACTTATGGGAACTAAAGTGGCCTCCACCACGCCTTACAACCCTCGTTCGGACGGACAAGCCGAACATACCAACCGCGTGGTAGAAGACATGCTAAGGTCCTTCGTA
Source organism: Cymbomonas tetramitiformis (assembly GCA_001247695.2). Taxonomy (NCBI): domain Eukaryota; kingdom Viridiplantae; phylum Chlorophyta; class Pyramimonadophyceae; order Pyramimonadales; family Pyramimonadaceae; genus Cymbomonas; species Cymbomonas tetramitiformis. Next base: position 57,433 of record LGRX02024823.1, on the reverse strand, counting down.
GGCAGCAATCCAGAGGACTGGGATTTGTGGTGTGCCAACGTAGAGTTCGCCATAAACGATACGCGGAGCGATGTAACCGGCTTTACCCCGTTTGAGTTGGTCTTGGGGCACTCGCCTATGGCGCAACTGGACTTGTTCCTGCAAGCGGCTGCTGGACAACACTCCAAGCGTAAGGGTGGAGAAGGTACGGCACACGAGATGGCTAGTAAATTCGCGGCTCAACTAGAGGACGCCCGCACTAAGCTAGAACTGGCACAGCAACGCCAGCGACATCAGTTTGACCAGCGTCACACCGCCAAATCCTTCCAGTTGGGAGACTTGGTCTGGGTAGATGCCAAGCATCTCACGGAAAATATCATGAACCGCGAATCCTTCAGGAAGCTGGGACCTCGCTGGCACGGGCCCTTACCCATCACCGAGAGGTTCTTCAGTGACCAGCAGCGAGAGCTACCCGAAATTGACAGAGGTGCTCCGGTGGCTTACCGGCTCAAGTTCCCCCCTAAATGGCGTATCCACGATGTTTTTGCGCAGCATCGCCTCAAGGAATACCGCACCGCGGATGAAGCCTTTGCGCTGCGTCGACAAATACCTACTCCTGCCAAGGTTCTCGTGGATGGACAATCCCAGACCCATGTGTCTAAGATTCTGCCTCGAAGAGTGAAACCTATGAAAGGAGGCAAGGAAGTAGAAGAATTTCTGGTTCGCTGGACTGGGTACTCTAATGCTCATGACTCCTGGAAGACCCGTGAGTCGTTGAACTACGGGGGTGAACTCGAACAGCTCACGGAGTTCGAACAACTGAGACTATCACGAGAAGGACAAGCCCGGGAAAAAGCCTTACAGGAGGTCAGAATGCAGCGGAAGCAAAGGCGGGAACGCGTCGGAGCTTTAACTTTCCTGGACACCTCTGATGAAGGAAAACTCACTTCTCTGGACAACTGCCTACCTTGGGAACAATACTGTCGCTCCGCTGACGCCTTTGTGACGCATCTAGCTCTTCTGGGCTCTGGGGTCTCGACACGCGAGTTGCGACTACTAGTCCTTTTCAGTGGTACAGGAAGTGTGGAGAGAAGTTTCATGTCATGTTATCCGAAGAGCACTGTGGTCACCGTCGATCATGATCCTCGCTGGCAACCTACCTACGCTGAGAAGGTTCAGGACTGGGACTTCAAGCGTTACGCACCTGGTTACTTTGACGTCATCTGGGCTAGTCCACCGTGTACCGAATACAGTCAGGCTAAGACCACTGGGGTGCGACAACTGCGACAGGCTGATGCTTGTGTACGCCGAACGCTCCAAATTTTTGACTTTCTCAAACCCCAGCATTGGTTTATGGAAAATCCGATGGGCAGGTTTCCCTTTGCGCTGCGATTTCGACCCGTAGTTCGCCGGTTACCTACCCCGTTGTATTGCTCTTACTGTATGTATGGCACTGGCTATCGCAAGCCTACTTGCATCTGGACGCAGTCGCCTCCTCCAGTGGATCTACGGTACTGCACGATGGATACTCCTTGTCTTCACCAACAGACTCTGGGATCACATCCGGAAACTGCTCAACTGGGACCTCATCCAGGGCAACAAGGAGCGGAGTTTCCACTGCTGTATACCCTCTGCCCGCTGGATTGCTTCGTCAACTCTTCGAGCACCTGTTCGATCAGAAAAGCATATCACGCATCCATACGCATGGCTGATCTGTGTCTGGATCTTAGCTGCTGTACAAATGACTCTGAGTTATCATCTCTTTGTACTAACAAGCTAAGAGGGGAGGAGTTGTGCCAGGGAACAATAGCCCGGCCAAGCCATTCGATTGGCATATTGTATTTATGCATACTGGGGCAGTGAGATGGCAATGGGCTCGGAAGGGGACTCCCGAGCCATTGACTTCGTACTATGGGGAGCGAAAGCCTGGACTTGATTATAGCTGGCAGCATATTATCGTACACCCTTCTGGTGCGCTACGCCGCTGGGAGCGTAATAGGGGCGGCGGCTGGTTTCTAGAAGACGCCACTCAGTTGAAGGCGCCGGTAGCGCCATTCTCATTACCGATCAGCCGCGTTGGGATCGCGTACTGGAATCCGACGATTGTGATTGACGATGACGAATATCATGGAATTCCCTACAAGGGGCGTAAGCCTACACACTCAGCGTCTACGAACAGTGAAGATTCGGGTACAGGCGCTGTGTCCTGGAGTAAGGAGAAGTTACCAGATTCTGATGACAATGATGACGCAGGTGTCACTAACAGTAAGGAGAAGCTACCAGATTCGGATGACAAAGATGACGCGGGTGTCATATATGACATGGACACTGCCAGTCCGAAATGGGAGCCAACTTCGCCTGAATATGATGACACCGAGGATGACGTCAGCGAGTTCGATGACTTGGTAGCTGACGATGCTGAAGAACAAGCTGAAGCTCGAAGGTTGAAGAGACTGGGACTGCAATTGATCATGGATGAGAAGGGTGAACTTCACTGGGTACCAAAGGGCACCTCCCCGACCTCACCTGTTCAGCCCGATGATCAGCCTATTACCGAGCAGAAGTCTGAGGCCATATCTGAGGATGCCCCAGCCTCTGTGGTGGAGACTGTTCATGCACCACCGAAGAAACCTTATGGGTCAGATACTGGATTGACTTCAATGGGTGAGAATAAGGCTGGGGTGTCTGAAGAGACGAAGAGGCAACCTAGGAAATATCCGAGATGTTGGACACATGAGTATATAACTCAATTGAAGTATTCCATAAGAAGTGACAGTGATGAAGAAGAAGGGCTTGACGTGGCTCCTCGTAGGAAGAAAGCAAAGATCAGCAAGGGACAATGAAATCAACTGTCTTGATTAGGATTGTCCAAATGCAGATTCTCTGATTAGGATTTGTATAGGTGGCAGATGATGATATGCCAGCCGACATGGGACAGATCGATTAGAGAATATGAACTGCGCGCCTTGAAAGTATAAGACTTGAATATTGCCCATTTGGAGGCTGTTCTAACTTGAAGTAACTATTTGGAGGAGCTGTTGCTCAACCTGTTAATTTACTGGTCAATCTTTCCTGCCATAAAGATATTGCAATTGCTTGAATTGTAGCCTTGTTCAGTGTGTGGCTTATCCTTGGACCGACTCCTTTGGCATTACATAACCACAAAGGACCGGCTGCACTGTGTGCTTTCACCGGGGATCAAAGGATTGTGTGCGATAATGGGTTTGGACCTCCTTTGGAGACAGATGTCATACCAAACATAGAGCATCCCAAACCAAATTATAGTAGGTTCTTATATAAAGGGATCTCCGTTGAATTCGCGTGGGAGATGTATTTCACGTGAATTCCTCGCAAATTCAACGGGGCTCTCGAGAATCATGATGGAGAGAGAGTAAGTAAGGTAATCGAATTTCACGTGAAATACCTCGCGAAACATGTATTTCACTCATTGGTGTGGCAGCAGCTAGGGTAGCGCCGCAGGCTTGAAATTTGATTTGGAACCGGACCAAATTACTTACTTACTCACTTAATCATCATCATCATCAGCAGCAGCAAAGCGCGAATCCCAACGGGCGACACGGACGAACTTCCGATCTCACGATCGCCAGACGCTAACGATGACAGTGCCACTGCAGTCGCGTACATTTACCGCGACGCCACCCACGCGTCATCGCATGGCATGTTGGGATGCAAAAAGCGAAGCACTGTCGCGCACATGATCCTACGGTCAGATGGCCTGGTGGAGATCTCTTTTTGAGATCGATCCGTCTAGTACTATTAGAAGGTGTTACTGTAAATGAATAAGCGGTAGCTAACTTGCCCGTTATATTGGCTTGCGTTTAAGCGCGGTTCTCGGGTGACTACGGGTGACTATCACACAGCCTATTATAGGATGAGGTGACACTCAGATTCGGTCAGAGTGTCGGATCCATATAGTAGGCGACACCCTGATTCGGTCAGGGTGGCAGACCCAGCATACTGTCCATTTAACATTGTCCTCAAAGTATATGAGGCGCGAGAGGTTGGGGTCACTTGGTAGTGGCGGCGGTGGCGGCGCGGCGGGCGGATTTATGTATTCTTGGTTTGCTGATCTGTGTTCTTTGTTGTTTGGGGTTAAACTTGATTCGAATAACTTAGGCATTTTTTAGCATGGTCGCATTTCTGATGGCGGCCGAACTGATAAATATTTTGTTTGTTTTTCATATTGTTTATTGTTGTTTTTATTGTTGCAAGACAAGAGCCAACCGACCAATTAATTGTTCGTTGTTTCTTATCAGCGACCCAATTAATTAAATATATATAGAATCGATATGTAAATACGGTACACTCTAATGGAACTACAGCGCCATCGACGTCTCGATACGTGCATTAATGGTCTGCTTACACATTATAGCGATACGTTATATACATATTTCGATATACGGTGCGATGCAGACCGTCGTATGCAATTCAATAACAAACCGATACCTTTGCACAAAAACGATATCTACAACTATCGATATGTCGAATGTTTGCTATATCTAGCTACGGGTCTCCGCTCAGATGTAAGAGATCGCACGTTTAAAAGACTCCTCCTCCAACCTCCCCCAAATGCAAACGTATTCCACAGCCGATATATTTAAAAGGAATTGATGAAATAATATTTCATTTCGTTTATCGGACACAGCTTCTCGAGTCTTATCAAAACTGCAAATAAACGTACCGCAACTAATTTCTATTGGCTACGATCAACCTGCTCGGGCGGCGGAGAAATCAGTATTTCAAGAAAACTGGCTTAAAACCGGAACCAGCGCTGTCTCCTAAAAGCGAGCGGGCACCCATACAAGACGACTGCTTCCACTCTTGCGATATGAGAGTTCCTGTATAGTCAGTCCATCACACGTCCTACCGTACTTTTTCTCCGGTCACCCATGTCCCTAAACTGCTTAACTAAGCATCCGACTTTATTGCGCAATGGAGGTAGATAATGTCTCTTTAACACACACCAATGCCATGGTGCGGCATAGGCTACACGTGCCATTTGTACACACCTCATCACGCAAAATTGTCGCACACATTTTCGAGCATCCACTTGTGGAACCGTTCCAGAATCATCAGTTCAACTGGCTGGATTTATTAAAATAATATAACAGCATAGTTGTTTACGTTAGCAATGAATGGTCCGGGGCTCTCCTAATGCATGCCCCATGGTTCCAATTCGTACACCTATCTCATCAACTCAGTGGTCCAGCCTCTCTTAAGGGCGAGTCGCAGCCGCCAGGGGAAAAGCTTTCCTCAATCTAAATTTCTACTTTGTTTCTGCACATGATCACTGTGCATGTCCGGCTCCGTTGGGGGAAAAGTCTTAGTGCTGCCCGGCAGCTTCTTGATGATAAAACAGCACCGAGGGTTGATATCGCCCCTTCCGACATTGCTGCATCACGTCATTCCAGTCGCCTACAACTTTCACTGTGGAATCATCAAACAAGTGCCAGCGGCCGAGGGATGTGCCGCCAACTGAGTGGTCGCTCTCGACATTCACGAAGGCAAGATAGTGCTGCCCATAGTAACAAACCTGCACATTGTTGCCCGCATTGCCACTCACTATTTTGACATGCTGCCAAAATATTGTGACATGCTGCCAAAATATTGTGACATTGCCCTTTGATCAATGATTTCCCTAAAAAACAGTTGTGTGCAATACCCTGCCATAACTTGACGCTGCCTGGTTTCTGCTTGTGCAACTATTGCTGTGAGGGGAACCGTAAGGGGGACAGCTGTGCCATCACATCAAAGCCCGCGGCTGTGCCATTATGCCAAATGTGCCATAAGGCCCCTCATGACGAATGCAGCATATAATTTTTGTGAGCACGCATTCAGGTGCCCCACACATTCTGACGCTCCTGGCGAATGACAGGATTGTGGTTCTGTCGCACAGCATGTGGCATTGGGCTACTTCGAGCTGAGAGGGCACTTATCGACTCAAGTGATTGACATAGGTGGTGGGATGGGAGCGGCAGGCACGCCACCATGCAGCGGAGGTGGTGCACTGTGCCAGTGCACGTCTCGGTGTGATAGATGGCAGAGAGCTTCAGCTCAGTGGACAGCCCACTCATGGTGGATGCTATCTCCTGGGAGGAAGCCTGCGCCGTGTCCCAGACAATGGCCAGGGCGAATGCCACCGGAAGGTTGTGCAGCCAGTGCTGCATGCCGTTCATTGCCTGCCCCCGCCCGTTTGCGCCCCACTCCTCCCGAACCGGCTTTTGTCACAGGGCTGATTTGTGCAAAAGGTATTCCTGTGTTGGGCTCAACGGCGATTGCCTGCTGAACCTGGCGACCATTTTGCAACTGCTGTTGTACTTCAGCACTTAAGCATTCTACAAATTCAGGATTGGTGGCATGCGGGATGAGATTTGATGACATGCAAGATGAGATTTGATGACATGCGAGATGAGATTTGATGACATGCGAGATGAGATTTGATGACATGCGAGATGAGATTTGATGACATGCGAGATGAGATTTGATGACATGCTCGATTTGATTTGATGACATGCGAGATGAGATTTGATGACATGCGGGATACGTTTGATGACATGCGAGAGGGAATTTGATGGCTTATGCGAGATGAGATTTGATGACATGCGAGATGAGATTTGATGACATGCGAGATGAGATTTGATGACATGCTTTCGATTTGATTTGATGACATGCTCGATTTGATTTGATGACATGCGAGAGGAGATTTGATGACATGCGAGATGACATTTGGTGGCATGCGGGATGAGATTTGGGGACATGCGGGATGCGATTTGGTGACGTGTAGGATGAGATTTGGTGATATGCAGGATGCGATTTGGTGATATGCGGGATGAGATTTGGTGATGCGGGATGCGATTTAGCATCTAGCAGGTTTTAGTTGGACATCACGTGGAGTAATATCTTCCTGGCAGCGGGCAACATCTCCCTCCAATTGCTGGGCCCAGCTGTGGTTGAGAACTGGCTTCCCACCCAATGGCAGCCAAAGTCAGCTTCTGGAGGTCAGCGCAAGGTGGGGCAAGTGAAAGACCAGGGGAGTCACCCCGCAGCCTCCTGCGTCCCGGTCACAAGAACGCTCGTCCTCCTCGGCGAGGGTGCGCAGCCGTTCCGCCAGCCCCTGCAGGAAGCAGGATAGATGGGAGCACGGCGACTGAGCCTCCAATGCTAAGGCGCAATCAGGGGTTGCAGGCCAGAGACCCCACTGGGAAAAGGCATGGTGGAGGTGGAGGTGCAGCGCGGCGCGGTGGCGGTGGATGGTGGAGGTGCAGCGCGGCGCACGCATCACAGTGCCGCTGGCAAGAAGGAGGCGCTTGCGCTGCAGACCCATGCCAGCACAGTCTGCAATGAATGGGTGGATCTGGGGGAAAGCCAGGACCCACCTCGCGCCCATTAAGTGGGGTCTCTCGCAGGCGCGTGGATGACACCTGTCCACAAACTCCCCATATCATTCCCCTCTTCGGTCCCTTCTGGCGGTCTACTTCACCTGGACCGGCATTCGCACGGTGCCTTCCGCTGCCCAACATGCGCCACGTGTCGGGTGCCACGTGCCGGGTGCGTGCTCACCGGCGCCGCATGCCGCAACCCTCTCCGCAGTAAAAGGCGCATGACTATAGAGCAGGGGGCCCAGAGCCGGGCGCCCTCGAGAGCGCACCAGGTGGAAGAAGTTGTAGTACTTGGACTGCTTGGAGGCGTGGCCGCACTGCCCGCACACCATGCGCTCGCGAATTGACAGCCCCATCATGCGCTGCACCCAGCTCTCCACTTTCTCTGCCAGGCCCCTCCCCCCTCCCCCCTCACCATACCGGACCCATTTCCTATGCAAGCTTGCAACCAGCTAAAGAGACTACCCACGATGCGGCCCTGGCCTGCGAATGATTCCGCCGTTGCCATGCCACCCCCCTAAGGTTGCAACCCCCTCTCTCCTCGGGATCGATTCTGATGAACCCCAGAACTCAACCAGCGCGTGTGCACAGCACGCTTGTGCCAGGCATGGCCACCCCTGCCGAAGCCGCATCCTAGAGTCTACACAGAGACGTGCCGACTCGGCCTGAGAGTGGGTGGACTCACCTCCGCCCCCGAGCGCACGATGCAGCGCCGCGAAGATGAGATCAAGGACCTGCACACCCCCGCACCGAGGTGATGTCACGGCGGATTCTTCCGGCCGCTCTGTCACGTGGCAATCCACGTCAGCATGGACACGGCCCAGCAGGGAGACATCTACCTGGGCCTTCGAGTTCCTCTCCCAACAGCAATCGGCATCTGAGGGTGGTAATGGGCGCACAGGAAAGGGGTGGGGTGGGCTGGCGCTAGGGGCGGCCTCTACCTCCATAGCGTCGTGCTTCTGCTCAAGGTCAAACCACTCCGCGCCGACACTCAGGCGTAGCGCTGCGCGCAGCTCCCGAGGCGCAATCTGCCCCCGCCACGCCACAGCGCGTGTCACACTATGAAGCGCGTCATGGCAGTCGGCCGAGGTCAGCCTCCACGCGCAGCTGCCGGGGCGCATACTGCGCATGCTCAGCACTCTGTGGCGTTCTGCTCTGCCTCCGCCTGCAGTGCCGGCCCACACGTGCACTACGCAGAGCACACCGCCGAGAGCCTGCCGGGAGAGAGAGGGCGCATAGGGCGCGCATACAGCGCGCATACAGCGCGCATACAGCGCAGGTGATGGGGTGGGCGCGGGCTCCAGAATGGGATCTGCCACACGGGAGGGGCGGCGGTACAACACGGTGGAGTGGAGATGGCCGCTCCAAGTACTACCTCGGGGAGGCCACTGCTCATCGGAATGACCGCGGCGACTCCTGAGCGAGCAAGCATTGAGGGTCAGGGGGCAGGGCTCGATGGGGCTGTCGCGAGCTAGGCGCCAAGAAGAAGGCACGGGGAGGGGCGCGTGCCGTGGACTGCTGCTCCGAGAGAGCCGCGAAGACTCGGCGCAAGGCCTGCAGCATCTCGACGTCCTCCTTGGGAGGGGCCGGCTCCCAGGCGCGGGGCTCAGGCTCCAGGAGCAGCGTGCTGCGGAAGGTGGGCAGGTGCCACAAGGACTGGATGATCACATTGAGGAAGCAGTTGTTCTCCCCCGTCTCGTTCACGAGCCCACGCCCTAGCACCTCCTGCTGCTCCGCGCCCGCGCTCCCTCTCCTCAGCCCCCGGGCATACGCTCCTTGGGCGGCGGCCTCGAGATGGCAGGGAGGGCGTGCAGTGCGGGAAGCGCAGATGGAGGGAAGCGCTTCGAGGGGGTGGGTGACTTGGACAGAGACATCGGATAATTATGGAGTAGGAGGGGGAGGGTAAGGTCCAACCTGACAGACTGCACCGAACTTGACAGAGAGAACATGCAAGAAGAGAAGAGCATGGGATGAGGACAGAGAGGGTGAGGGGGCACCGGAAGGCGGCGGCAGGTTTGCGGGGAGCTTGCGGTGGTGGGCAAGGGAGAGGAGGGGAAGACGCGCCCACCTCGGTAGGAGTAGCAGCAGAAGGACCGGCCTCCACAACGGTCAAGTGTGAGCCCGAGGTGCTCAGAGCAGGGTTGGTCTCCTGGGGTAGAAGCATATCGATCAAGTTCGTCCGCTCCATCTCTTGGTCTCCCTGAATCAGTGCAGGAGCCGTCAGGGAGTGCGCATATGGGCTTATGCCAGTGTGTGCTTGTGCGTGGCTTATCCTTGGACCACTTTCTTTGGCACCACATAGCATCGGAAGACCGGCTCGGAAGATATGTTCCCACACCGGGAATCAAAGCATTTAGCACACACTTCGGGACACTCACTCATCCGGATTTTCCAGAGCTCACTAGCTGAGAAACGCACCCCTTAAGCCTCACTGGGCCACCTGAGTGCCTCTACGACAGCGCTGGCTGCGCACTGATGCTGTGCATCTGAACCCAGTCCACCTATGGCACCCCCCAAGCTGCTATCTCCCGACTGTGTGTGGCTTATCCTTGGACCGACTCCTTTGGCATTACATAACCACAAAGGACCGGCTGCACTGTGTGCTTTCACCGGGGATCAAAGGATTGTGTGCGATAATGGGTTTGGACCTCCTTTGGAGACAGATGTCATACCAAACATAGAGCATCCCAAACTAGAGCAAGCACTGTGTGTTGATGTGTGTTGGGGAGGGGGGGAGTGGTAGACACGGTGAGGGGCAACTCGGAGGTGTCAGTGTAACAGTCACGCGGATTCTGCTTTACCCCTGCCCCTATCGCTGTACCCCTGCCCCTTTTCTCTTGCCCTGCTCTCCACCTATCAACCCTTGCCCGTGATACCAGAGCCGCCTTCTACAGCCTGTGAATGTCACAGGAGGTCTGTGAGAGCATCAGCCAGGCCCCGAGCAGCTGACCTTTCCCCTGCCGCAGGTGAGGGGACGAGGGCGAGAAGCTTACTCACTCCAAAAACATAAGCGGGGGAGGCGGATGGCAGAGAGGCACCTCTTCCTTGGTGGACTGCAGCGCGCAGGCCCCCGGCTCGGCGACGGGCTGCCACCTCTCTGCAATAAAGGCCGGTCCCACACCGAGGTCATCCTCGGAGGGCTGCCGCTCGGTGGCGGGTGGCACTGCCTCGTTGGCTCCGCCCTGCTCCTCACCCGTCAGCAGTGATAACACGCCGGCATTCTCCGCGCTTGTTGCCGGCATGCCGGGGGGTGTCCCGAGCATCCGGTGCCGCGGGGACGTCCCGAGAAGTGGGGAGCTTCCGATGGGGGATCCCGCCAGCGGCGAGCCCCCTTGCTGCAGGGCCGCGCCCTGCTGCGGGATGATGCGGCCGCCATGGGGCATCTCCGATGCCTGAGGGTGATGCTGCTGTATCTGGGACCCCCATCTGCTGCGCCCCATCTCTTCCCCACTGCCGCCCGGCATGCTGTACTCTGGTGGGACTTCTCCTGTGCCCCCATTGGCTGCCCCTGGCGGACCCACCTCCCACTGCGGCCTCTCCCCATGTGGCAGCGGCTGCTGCTGCTGATGGTGCAACACTCCAAGGCCTGCCGCGTCCCACGTGCCCGCGCTGTAGGCTGCTTGGGGCTGCTGCGGCTGCGGTGCCTGCATGTGACGGGCGACGCCGGGCATCATCGGTACGACCACCTGCACGTTCTGGGCGCCATGTGCAGCGCCCTGCATCCTCACACCCTGTGCCCGCACCGACGCTCCCTCCGAGAGTGTCAGCCACACGCAAAGGGGCGGGGCAGAGGCGGCTAACGGGCCGCATGCTTGCTCTGAAGGCAGCGCCTCGGGCGGAACAGGAACAGCCGGGCAAACACTCAATGCAGACTCGGCCTCAACAACGCGCCTGGCCAGCAGTTTGCCTAGCCCGTGGCGGAGCGCCGTCTGGCCTGCGCATTGGATTGGGTGCAATCCGGTTCACGAGTTCGGGTCTGAGAGCCTGTGGTAGCCTCATTGGCCACCTCGTCGATTCTCTCTGCCTATGCAACTCTGTGAGGTGGAGGCGGTAGGGAGAAGGCAGGAGAGAAGGGACGCGCACCGTTGGATCATCGAGCGGAGGAGGGTTTCCAGCGAGGTGCACGTGGGGCATCTGCATTTGGCGCATTTGCATTTGGTACTGCACCGTCACTGCGCACGGCTCCACCTCTGAGCTCATCGGCATGGGTATTTGGTGGGGGGCATGGGGGGGCGGAGGCGGCCCAGGCATCACGCCTTGGGTAGGGGGCATGTACGACACCATCTGCGGGTGGTGTGCGGCCATGCCGGGATGGGAATGCATTTGCTGTTGCATGTACATGTGGTGAGCCATCTGCTGCTGCTGCTGCTGCTGCTGCTGCTGTTGTTGTTGTTGCTGCTGCTGCTGCATGATGTGTGCGCGTGGGGCGCCCGCCCCGATTGCCTCGTGCCCGCCTGCTCCGGCCACTCCCGGGGGAACTGCAAGGTGTGCCGCATCCGCGCCGGCCTCTCTGCCGCCATTCACCATCTGCCCCTCGAACTGGGGGTGGCCTGGATGCGGCTGCATGTGCGAAGGGGGGGCCATGTAGCCCTGCATCACCCCTGGGAGGGCGGAGTGCTGCATCTGCGCCCCGTACCAGGCCATGCCAGGTGGCAACATGCCTTGCATCCGGCCGTCCGGCACCGGCGGCACAGCCACCAACTGTGGCGCCTGCGCATTGCCCATCTCCTCGACGCTCCCCCGGAAATCCCCCACCACCCCTACTTGCGGGTGGAGGGGCATGTGGGCGGGCATCCCCCCCATCTGCGGCTCCCCGTGCGGCGTCCCCTCGTGTGTGGGCATAACCTCCTGTTCGCCCCCTCCATATTCATGTGGGTCTAGGGCTCTCGCATCCCCCCGAGCACTCCAGCGCGCGCTCCCTGTGGAGCACCGACCCCCTCACCCTTCCATCTCCTCAGAGATCATGCTGAAGGAGCCCTGTAGCAGCGGCAGCAGCACCCGCCCCCCCCTCGGCAGCACCAGGCGCCAACAAACAGGTCGGCCACAGGGCACAGGGCCCGAGCTCTGCTGCGCATCCCTCGGCTCACCGAAGCTTGGTATGCGGCTGATGGAATCGAGCGGTCAGTCTGATTTGCGATCCAGCGGTGCATTCTCCAGAGGTGTAAATGCTGCCACCACCACCATGCCTCGTTGTGCGCTGTGCGCGTGTGGTTTGGGGGGCAGCCCAAAGCGTTGTTGCAAGGGTGCTGTGCACCGCCCCGGGCCGTCCTGGGGCACCTTGCAGGGGCAGTTGCAGGTAGGCGCTATCAGTGGCCGAGGAGGCAGCCCGGCTGGATCGAGGGGCAGTTGCAGGTAGGCGCTATCAGTGGCCGAGGAGGCAGCCCGGCTGGATCGAGGGCAGTTGCAGGTAAGCTATCAGTGGCGAGGAGGCAGCCCGGCTGGATCGAGGGCAGTTGCAGGTAGGCGCTATCAGTGGCCGAGGAGGCAGCCCGGCTGGATCGAGGGCAGTTGCAGGTAGGCGCTATCAGTGGCCGAGGAGGCAGCCCGGCTGGATCGAGGGAGCAGTTGCAGGTAGGCGCTATCAGTGGCCGAGGAGGCAGCCCGGCTGGATCGAGGGGCAGTTGCAGGTAGGCGCTATCAGTGGCCGAGGAGGCAGCCCGGCTGGATCGAGGGGCAGTTGCAGGTAGGCGCTATCAGTGGCCGAGGAGGCAGTCCGGCTGGATCGAGGGGCAGTGCTTGCGGGGCAGTCATTTTTGAGGGAGGAGCTAGGAAAACAGTAGACTCTAATGCAGTGTTAAACACTGTTGGCTCAAAATGACAAATTATAACAAATGATGACAGTATGACAGTATGACTGGTTAAATTGGAGCCTGCGGAATTTTAGAGGTTTCTGTGCCGGTAGATCAAGCAGTGTTTCCTGAGCCGTTAGATCAATCATCTGAGGGCTTGCACTCCAAACAGTACATTACCAACAGTATTTAGGAGTTCCGCCCGTGGGAATCCGCAGCTCTGTTCTTTTGCCTTCGCAAAAGAACTTCACAAGAAATTTTCCTCGCGGAGAAATTCTTAGTGCGGCACACTGCAGATTTTTACCCCACATTTTAACGTTACTGTGGAAGTCTAAACCCTTGACGACTTACGACAATGAGTCAAGATGGTGAGCAAAGCGCGTCGGAGAACAATTCTGGCGCGGCTGAACAACCGGCGGCGAAGTCCGGGATGGAAGTCCTGTTGGAGCAACAGGGCGCAATGATGAAGCTCATGATGAAGCAGATGGAGACTCTCGCAGCGAGAGTTGAAGTCGCGGAGGAGGCGGCAGCGAAAGCCGTTTCGCAGGCTGGTGGTTCCGCTCAGAGCGGAGACGCGGAGTTGGAGGCATTGAAAAAACTCCCGTATGTCCCACACGTTGAAGGGAATCCGTTCCCTGCGAGACCTGCGACACTGGAGACTGATGTGCCGCAGATGTATGACCTGTACAACGACAAGACCTACGACGCCCTCTCCAAACGCACCAACTCGTCCATGCGTTACGAGCAGTTGGTGCTTGCCCCTGCGCTTTCGTACATGCACGATGCGATTGCGTTTTCCGAGGTGACCTTGGACTGGTGTCAAGATGAAAAAGATCCCCCAACGGTGGAGGAATTGAGTGAGCGTGTTTTCGCAGCGCACAACACCTTTAAGGGCGTTTTTTCGCTCCTGAACAATCGCTACACCATGTTGCAGCTCAGAGCGAGCATGGAGTCTGACGCAACATCGCACGGCGGAGCTGAGGCGTTGCGGGCGAAGTTGGCTTTCATCGAGGAGAAGGTGTACGCAGGCAGCGACGGGCTGGTGAGCGACTCAGTGCTCACGAAGTGGTTGAAGGAGTTCGACACCACGAAGGCGAAGGCCGTGATGAACACGCACACCAAGGCCAGCGCCAAAGTTTCGACTTTTCGTGACCGTCAAGGAGGCAAAGGCAAAGGCGCAGCGGGCGGTGGCGCTGGAAAAGGTGAAGGTGGCCGCGGCAGCGGCAAGGGAGGTAAAGGGTCAGGGCTTGGGCGAGGCGCCCAAGCCCAGACCTAACTTTCCGATCACGGAAAGGTTGGACGCCTTCCGCCCCTCGGGGCGTCCAACGGAAAGAGCCCACCCTGCAGGAAAGGGTGCGGAGCAGAAGGGGGGCATGGCGCGCAGCTGGCGCGAATTCCGAGGTCATGCAGTGGATCAGCAAAGGAGCAAGGATGCGCTGGGTCGACAAGGCACCTTTGCCTTTCGATCACGGAGTGTCGTTGGGCGATGCCACCCCTCCGCAGCTGGAGTGGATGGCCGCAGAGACTGAGCGGTGTCTCAAGACGGGCGCATGGGTACGAGCGAGGAGGCGACGACATGTATCCCGAGTGTTCCTGGTGCCGAAGCCGGGGACGAACAAGTGGCGTCTAGTGATGGACTTCCGCTGGTTGAACTCGCATTGCGTCGAGTCCCGCTGCAAGATGGAGACGTTGAAGAAGCTGCGACGGCTCGCCAAGCCGAACGACTGGTGCATCAGCTTCGACCTCCAGGACGGTTACCACGTCGTGGGGATCGACCCTGCCTTCCAGGAGTACATGCAGTTCGACGTGCGGGGGGAATTATTTCAGTGCGGCGCCCTTCCCTTCGGCTGGAACGACTCGCCACGTATCTTCGTCAAGGTCATGAAGGTGCTCGTGGAGTGCCTGCGATCTCCGAGATCCGCGGAGGATCGGCGGGAAGTGCGGAAGCTGCAAAGCGGAAGCAAGGTGCGACGACGTTGGGCAGTTCGCAGATTAGCTGGAGGATGCGGCCGCGAGGAGCATCAGCAGGGGGCGCGGGTGCTCCCTTACATGGACGACTTCCTGCTGCTGCTAAGCAGCAGGATCGAGGCGCTCAGGGCGCGCGAGTTGACATCTCGGGTCTTGGTGAGACTCGGATTGTCGCGCAACGAGAAGAAGGGGCAATGGGAGCCGACGCAGCTGGTGGAGCACCTCGGGCTCGAGGTGGACCTCAAGGCGGGACAGTTCCGCGTGACACCGGCGAGGCTGCAGAAGATTCACCTGCAGTCCAAGGCGCTTCTCAGCGAGGCGTCGCGACAGCGGAGGTGGCTCCCAGCTCGGAAGCTGGCAGCGTTCACGGGGCTCTGCCAGTCTGTGTATCTGGCAGTCCCTCCGGCGAGATTGTATCTCAGGGAGCTCCACTTCGTGCTCTCCACGAGGCGGGGATGGGGCGCGAAGGTGAAGCTCACACGGCAGGCGTGGAGCGACATCGAGTGGTGGCTCAGGCTGCCGGCTCAGAGCCGGTGGAACGGTCGCAAGATCTGGCGCAGCCCCACGAGAGCGAAAGTGCACACCGACGCGTCTCTGTTCGCATGGGGCGGGGTGCTGAACCTCAAGCACGCGGCAAGAGGATTCTGGTCCGACGAGCTACGGCATCTACACATCACGCACCTGGAGCTGGAGGCCGTGTACAAAACGGTGCAATCCTTCCTGAGAGAGCTCACCGGCAAGGTGGTGCGCCTCTACTGCGACAACCAGGCGGTGGTGGCCATGCTCTCGCACTTCACGTCGCGCAACCCGGAGCTGATGCGGCGGATGCGGCGCCTGTGGATCCTGCTGGACTTAAACGACATCGAGCTCCAGGCGAGGTACATCAGAAGCGAGGCAAACGAGTGGGCCGACCGCTTGTCTCGGGACCGGGACCTGGACGACTGGCGGCTGAACCGCAGGTGGTTTCAGTGGGCGGAGCGGGAATGGCACCAGCACACCGTGGACCGCTTCGCCTCGGAGCTCTCCGCCCAGCTGCCGCGCTACTACGCACAGTGGCACGACCCGGGGTGCGAGGGCGTGGACTCTTTGGCCTTTTCCTGGCTAGGAGAGGTCAATTGGGTCAACCCCCCGTGGTCCCTCCTCGACGAGGTGGCGCACAAGCTGCGGGAGGAGAGGTGCGCCGCCACGGTGGTGGCGCCCTACTGGCCGGGGCAGATGTGGTTCCAGCAGCTGGAGGCCATGGCCGACGAGGTGGTAATCTTGCCCCGGGGCAGGGACCTCTTTACTCCCAGCCGGCTGGGAGGGTCCGAGCTGCTCGGGGCCTCAAGCTGGGACGGCATCATGTTCCGCATCTCCGCCTCCCGGTGAGCCATTACCTGCAGGAGGGGAGGCGGGCGGCCGAGCGGGCTCCGCAGGCGGGGCTGGCGAGAGGCCTCAAGGTGAGGGTGTATTGGCCCCAGGATGATGCCTGGTACACCGGCACCGTGGGTGACACGGGGTCGGACGGCCTAACCCACATTGCCTACGAGGATGGTGACAAGGAGGACCTGGACATGAGCAAGGAGAGGTATGAGGTGCTCCCGGCAGCGGTGCAGGAGGTGGCTGGCTGGGATGCGGCGCTTCAGGAGCGCTGGAGAGGGGAGCTGGGGGACAGCTCCCTCACTGAGCTGGCAGTGCAGATGCAGGGGGCAGCATTGGGCGACAAGACGGTGGGCAACTACCGGCCGAAGGCTCGGGCCTTCATGGCGTTCTGTGAGGCGGAGAGCAGGCAGTGGCTTCCGGCAACGGGGGCCACGGTGAGGCTGTACATTGCTCACATGCTGGACAAGGGCACGGTGCAGGCGTCCAACATGCAGCCCTACCTGTCCGCCATCAACAACTACCACGAGGACATGGGGTTCCCCGGGCCTGCCAAGGGCCGGGCGATCTCCAGAGCAGTGAAGGGCATGTCCCGCCTCCAGGTGCAGGCGGCTGAAGCCGCGGGTGAGGAGCAGACGGTGCGGACCTGGCTGCCTGCCAGGCATGTCTCGGCGGTGCATGAGCACGGGCTGGGGCTGGAGCCGGTGGGCCGGGCAGCTACGGAGCTGCTCAGGGCGTGCACCTACGTGGTGTTTGCCTTCGTCACCTTCGGCCGGCCGGAGACGGGCGTCTCCATGCGCAGGGAGCACATCAGCATCACAGGTGATGACATCTCCGTGGTTCTCCACAAGGAGAAAGGCAGGGGGCACGTGCGCCTCAGGAGGAGGCTCACCATCCCTGCAGCGGGGGTGGCGGGGCTTGTGCGGCTCCTGCAGCGCTGGCAGCAGGTGCGGGATGCCTGTTGGGGGCAGCGCCCGGTGACGGGCTCAGAGGTGCAGGGCAGCTACTGGAGGCCGCCGTGGGAGCAAGGGAAGCTCCAGTCGGCGCAAGCTAATGGCTGGGTGCAGTTGGCATTGGGGAAGCTGGGGTGTGTCCCTCCGGAAGGGGGACACTTCTCTGGCCACAGCACCCGCAAGGGGGCTTGTACCTGTGCCAGGGCTGTGGGCGCGGCGCTTGAGATGTGCTGCTTCCTGGGCGGCTGGTCTCAGCTGTCCTCTGCCATCCACTCCTACATTGACCCGGCAGCTGTTCCCGACGAGCACATGGAGAGGTACTTCTGTTCTCCACTCCGATGGCGGCAGCAGCAGCAGCGGCAGCCTGGCACAGAGCAGTGTGCCTAATGATCTCTGTTACATGGCAATGAGATGTGAAGAGCAAAAGAAATGGTTAAATTGGAGCCTGCGGAATTTTAGAGGTTTCTGTGCCGGAAGATCGATCAGTGTTTCCTGAGCCGTTAGATCAATCATCTGAGGGCTTGCACTCCAAACAGTACATTACCAAAAGTATTTAGGAGTTCCGCCCGTGGGAATCCGCAGCTCTGTTCTTTTGCCTTCCCTACCCACCCAACCCAGAAGACTCTAAACATTTTGCCTCAGAAGCTGTGCATCAGCCTAAAAAGCATGTGAAGCTGTGAATCAGCCTAGAGAAGACATTCCAAAAAGAGATTTTCTCTCACACACTTAAAAGCATGTAAGAAGAAAACTATTTTTAATGAAATGCTATGCAGTGTGCCTGTTGGCAATGAGATGTGAAGAGCAAAAGAAATGTCAGAGTATAGTACTGTGTGTATATGTAGACAGAGCAATGATGACAAGCAGACTGCAGCAGAGTCAGCAGATCAATTCAAGATGTATACAGTATCTGGTTACAGTACACAAGAGTACAAGTAGGAGTAGAAGTAGCTATGACTGAGTAACAGTAAGCTGAGGGCGGGAACACAACTGAGTGATAAAAGCACTGTCCGTAACTCAAAACACTTCATTCAGATTTAATATGATTCAACTGTGTGTGTGTGTGAGTTCGTACACATTCTACTAGATAATATACCTGAGTATATGAACTAAGTAGAAGCTGATTATCCTAGGTTATGGGCCTTATATGGATCTGAGGTAGTGTAGGTTACAGTCGTCATGGCTGACGCGGGGGTGTCAGAACGGAAGTATCCTACACGGGAGTCTCAGCTTCAGGACTTGGTTGAGCAACAGGCTGCTTTTATGAAATCTATGGCAGAGACAATTAAGGTGTTGAGTGCTGAGAAGAAAGAGCCTGTGAAATCGACAGATCATGAAGAAGCTGAGTCGGGTGTAATGAGCCCTGCCAACGCACAGAAGACAGTTCAGTGTGTAGTGAAGTTATTAGGTACAACGAAGTACACGGGAACAGTGAGGAATCAGTATGAATCCTGGGTTCAATTTAAGACACAGTTCGAGTCCGCAGTCTCGTTTTACCCTGAGCTGCTTGAACTGGTGTGCGACTATCAAGTGTCAGATATTGCAGATATCAGAGGACTGAACTTGTTCACACCTAAATCGGGAGGATATAGTAAATCGACTGCAGAGGAAAAGCCTTCATCACGGGCAGGAGATAAGCCTTCATCACGGGCAGAGGAGGGAGATAACGACGCGGAAAACGACGAGTTCTTTGATCACGGCGCCAGCTTCATTACTGTGCCTGGTTCTGCTAGTGTGGCCAGTAAAATTTTGTCAGCAATTCTGAAGCAAATAACAGCCGGGGACGCCTTTGACGTCGTACGACGGTGTGGCAATGACGGTTTGAAGGCTTTCAGGAAACTGAAGTGCAGAGTGGAGCCGCAGTTGTTTGGACAACTCGCGGGCTCAATAATGAAGAAGCTGTGCAAGCTGACTGTGAACGTGAATGAGGACCCGGTGAAGCAGTTGGGTTATTTTGGTGACGTAATGAGTTCTGTGGCCAACTACGGGGGTGCGAGGCTTGATCCTACAACTGTGGAGGTGCTGTGGTATGGAGGAGTTCATCAAGCTTAATCCTGCTAAGGAGAAAGCGGTGCGTGAAAATTATGCGCGGAGACTCAACAAAATCGCGGCGAAGAAGATACCTGAAGCAGCAGCAGCAACGGTGGCGGAGTGTCAGATATTGCAGATATCAGAGGACTGAACTTGTTCACACCTAAATCGGGAGGGTATAGTAAATCGACTGCAGAGGAAAAGCCTTCATCACGGGCAGGAGATAAGCCTTCATCACGGGCAGAGGAGGGAGATAACGACGCGGAAAACGACGAGTTCTTTGATCACGGCGCCAGCTTCATTACTGTGCCTGGTTCTGCTAGTGTGGCCAGTAAAATTTTGTCAGCAATTCTGAAGCAAATAACAGCCGGGGACGCCTTTGACGTCGTACGACGGTGTGGCAATGACGGTTTGAAGGCTTTCAGGAAACTGAAGTGCAGAGTGGAGCCGCAGTTGTTTGGACAACTCGCGGGCTCAATAATGAAGAAGCTGTGCAAGCTGACTGTGAACGTGAATGAGGACCCGGTGAAGCAGTTGGGTTATTTTGGTGACGTAATGAGTTCTGTGGCCAACTACGGGGGTGCGAGGCTTGATCCTACAACTGTGGAGGTGCTGGTGACTGCAATGGCTGTTGCTGCTATGCCTGTGGAGTATTTGCAGGTTGTTGCGGATATCAGCAAGGAACGACGTCCTTCCTTTGATATGCTTGTGCAGAGGGCTGAGTATTTTTTTGTGAACGTGGTGCAGCAATCTCTGGTTCCTTCATCGGGTATAGTGGGGGCTACTGTGGACGAGGAGACTGTTGCTGTGGCGAGAGCTCTGGTTGCGGACAGAAGAAGGCAGAGCGAGGAGAAGAAGTTTAATGACGGCAAGAAACTGATATGTCCTACGTGCTCTGGTGTTCATTCTGCTGAGAAGTGCTTGATAGTGAACCCGGCGGGTATGGAGGAGTTCATCAAGCTTAATCCTGCTAAGGAGAAAGCGGTGCGTGAAAATTATGCGCGGAGACTCAAGAAAATCGCGGCGAAGAAGATACCTGAAGCAGCAGCAGCAACGGTGGCGGAGGCGACTTCATCGAGTTCAGTGAGGCAGCGCCGTACAGAGGTATCTGCGGAGGAGCTGTGGAGCTTGGAGAATCATGAGGAAGTTCCTGTAGCCTGTCCAGTAGTTTCTACATTGGCAGACCAGAAGGTGATATACACAGGTGAGGTGTTGGAGGACGCCTGGGTGTACGGTGTGTTCAATCGAGACGAGGAGGACGACGCACGAGTGCAGGAGGAGTACTCTTTACAGGCTCCAGGAGGAGACCTGTGTGCAGCGACTGTGGGGGACTCGGACAGAGAACTTTACTTTGACAGCATGGCGACGAAGTCTATTTTTAATGACTTGTCTATGTTTGAGGGCGCTCAGGTGAATGCGTCAGAAGCTGTGTCGTTCAAAGTCATGGCTGGGGAGGTGACGACGTCTCGCGGAGGAGGCCGAGGAATTATTACCTTGTGGAATCGTGTGACGCACAAGGCTGACGTGCTGAAGGTGGAGGCGCAGTACGTGCCTGAGTCGCCTTTTAACCTGGTGTCCGCCGTGAGTCTGGAGGACAAGTTCGGCTTGTATGCTCAGTTCGGGGACCGTGTACTGAAGGACAAGGAGAACTTACGTGAGTACGACGTGCACAAAAAGGGGAACGTTTATGTTTTACCTGAGGTCTTCGTGGAGACAGCGCTGCCGGGCGTGGAGTGCGACAAGAAGAACTGTCCGGTGAGGGACAAGTGCAATTAGAAGTTCACCGAGTTCCAGAAGTGGAACAAAAAGAAGGGGCCCTTTCATCTGGATATGTGTGCTGACAAGCACAATCGTCAAGTGAGCGAGTTCTATTCTATGGTGAACTCGGTGTTTCTTCATTGTCTGACGGGACGGAGCTTCTGGGGTAATCCACCGTACGACGATATTTTCATTGAGAAACTGCTGACGAAGATACTCATGGACTTTCCTAAGGACCCCGTGAACACGAAGTTTATGCTGGTGGTGCCTTACAAGCCGAATGCTACGTGGTGGAGGTTGACTACGAAGTTTGAGGAGCTGCACGTGTAGTCGAAGGGCCGTGTGATATTTTCTGCGAGAACAGACCAATGCTACAACGTGTCCGAGCTGGCGGAGTCGGAGCGTGGTCGTGTATTCATCCAGGGGACTCCGTGGCCTGTTGTTTTGCTGTATCTGGATCAGTTTGTGGTGCCGAGAGTGGACGCGAAGGTCATCGCTCACATCAGGCTGGGTCATACTGTGTGACAAGTATATTGAAGTCATGGACCTTCAAGGGGTGGAACTTGGTGTGAACTCTGAGGAGTTGAGGAACAGCAGTGTACTGAGCTGTTCTGTGAATTGTATGGCGTGCCAGGTGGCGGCACCGAAGAGGCCATCGCAGACGACAGATAGGGGAAGGGTCCCGAAGTCTGTACGGAAGGTGGTGGAGAAGAGGCTGGTATCAGTCAAAATGGGGCAGTTGACGTTCACTAATCATGGTGGACCGTTCGTGACGTCTACCAAAGGTTATCGTGGGTACACTATTCACGTGGACGACTATTCTGACGTGTGTCACTTCTATGTCTGGAAACAGAAGCTGGAGTACGTGGACGCTCTGGACGACTATCGGCAGATGGTGAGGGCAACTGGGCGAGTGTTTCTCGAGGAGGAGACTCGTGTTGAACAGGTGGTGTACGATCTGGACGTGCTGGTATTGCACTCTGACAATGACTCGACCATCGTGTCTGGGAAGACTAAGAAGTACTGTGAGGAAAATGCTATCGTGCAGAGGACGACGTCACCGTACTTGCACGAGAGCAATGCCAGGGCGGAGACCATGAACAAGTTGCTGCAGACGAAGGCGAGGGCTATGCTGGCGACTGCTGGTTTGCCTGCGACTATGTGGCCTTTGGCCATGAGGCACGCTGTGTTTCTGATCAATCGACTATGCAAGGCTCGGCTGGGCATGCAGTCTAGTTTGCAGATGCTGAACCAGAAGTACGATCTGTCTGTGCTGCGAGTGTTTGGGTGTCGAGCTTATGCTTTCATCGACGCGAGCCTGCGTTCGAAACTGGCGGATCGAGCTACTCCTTTGATCTACGTGGGACACGAAGAGCGATCAACGGCTTATCTGCTTTACAGCCAGGACAAGGAGAAGGTGGTCAAAAGTGGTATGGTGCGGTTCGACGAGCGCGTCGATAAGTATGGACAGCTGGTGATGTCTTGGGATCCCTCTATGCTGACACCTTTGAAGTCGTTATATGACTGCGAGTCTCTGGATGGAAAGTTCGTTTGAGCCTTCGTGGGAGCAGCGACAGTTATACTGGATCTGCGTGCCCACGTGGAACTGAAGGGTGATGAGTTCACTGGTGTAGTGAAGCTGAACAATGCTGGTGCAGGATCGTGTTGGACACCGGTGAGTGTGTTTCTGGAAGCACGGGTGGAGCATCTTGCGTTGCTGTTTGAGTATTGCGAGCAACTGACAGTGAATTGATTTTATCCTTTGTTTGAGGAGGTGAAATTGCAGCAGGCAGGAGGTGGTGAATGGGAGGCAGCAGTGGTGTGTGCTACGGCACGGGAGGACCATGTGTTGCCGTACCAGGTGATATTGGAGCGTCATGCTGGAGTGAGTGGCTCGGCGATTGATGTGGGTGAGGCTCGCGTGAGGTTTGAGACCCGTCATGTTGCTCTGGCGGCTCAGGAGGAGAAACTGACGGGGTTGCCTGTTGGAGTGACGGAGCCGAAAGGATGGGTTCAGTTGGTGAATGGACCTGACTCAGTGCAGTGGCAGGAGTCGGACCACAGGGAGGAGTGCGCTCTCATTGACGTGAAGCAGGCAATCTTGCCGGTGGAGACGGTACCTGCTGGTGAGAAGGTTATGCGCATGGTGGCTGTGTACAAGGCGAAGTTGGACTCTGCAGGGGTGCTGACCGAGAGGCAGACCAGGTGGGTGGTATGCGGTAATGGTCAGCAGCACGGGGTGCACTATGAGGACGTGTATGCACCGTGTACTCAGCTGTCAATTTTGAGAATTCTTATTCAGCTCAGTTTGGTGTTGGGACTGGCGGCCTTTTCTTTGGACGTCATCACGTGCTTTCTGAACGGAGAGCTGGCCGTGGACACTCCAATGTATGTCAGCTGGCCTAATGCACGGACATTACGGGGTGTACTGTATGGAATTCTGCAGAAGAGTGTGTACGGGTTGAAGCAGGCACCGCGCATCTGGTACAAGACGAGCAAGGAGTTTTTGCTGGCTTATGACCACAGAATCCGGGTGTCTAACATTGACCCGTGTCTGTTTTACATCTGGCAGCCTGGTACTCTGGTGGTGTTTGTGTATGTGCACGTGGACGACTACACTGTGTTCACTTCATCGGTGGAGTGGAAGGTGGAATTCTTCAAAGTATTCAGTGAGAAATGGCCTAGTAAGGACAAAGGACCGTTGGTGGAGTTGCTGGGTATGAGTATGACTTTCAGTGACTATGGCCTGGTCAGAGAATGTGGAATCAGTCAGGTTGGGCTTATTCAGCGCATGCTGGAGAGGTATGCAATGCAGGACTGTAATCCCTGTATGACACCTATGGAGCCCAGACTGTCTTTGATGCCTGTGGACTCGGAGGAGAAGTTGGAGAAGCTTCCCTATGTGAATCTGGTAATGGAACTGATGTGGCTGGCACGTTGCTCACGGCCTGATATTCTAACAGCGGTCTGTTATCTGGCCAGGTTCTCTCACTGCTACGGGCAGGAGCATTGGCAGCATTTGAAGCGTGTGCTGAGATATTTGAAGGGAACTCTTCATGCTTGTTTGACTATGCAGTGCAGTTCGCCAGCGTCACTGACTGCAGAGTTGATAGTGACAGCTTATACAGACGCAGACCATGCAGCAGACAAAGTGACCAGACGCTCTGTTACAGGTTCACGCAGACCATGCAGCAGACAAAGTGACCAGACGCTCTGTTACAGGTTCACTGGTGCGACTGAATGGAAGCACTGTCATGTATTTGTCGAAATTGCAGAAGACAGTTGCAGTCAGCACAGCAGAGGCAGAAGTGATGGCGTTGTCAGAATGTGCACGAGACGTTGAGTATGTTGTCAATCTACTAACTGAGTTTTCACCTGTCAAGCAGCCTGTTACAATTCATGGGGACAATCATGCCTCAGTGGCACAGGCAGAGAATGTTTTGAACAATGCAGCGAAACGTCATGTGGCAGTGAGGAATCGATATGTGGCAAAGTTGGCAGAGCTGGGCAGAATTGTCATTTGCAAAAGTGCCCACGCAGGAGAATTTGGCAGACTTCTTTACCAAAAGTCTGGCTTTGGAACGTTTTCAGATACTCAGTGCTGTGGTATTGCAATATTTTCGAAGAGCATGAGTAAGGAGGAGTAGGAAAACAGTAGACTCTCATGCAGTGTTAAACACTGTTGGCTCAAAATGACAAATTATGACAAATGATGACAGTATGACAGTATGACTATACTGTCAGAGTATAGTACTGTGTGTATATGTAGACAGAGCAATGATGACAAGCAGACTGCAGCAGAGTCATCAGATCAATTCAAGATGTATACAGTATCTGGTTACAGAACACAAGAGTACTAGTGCGAGTAGAAGTAGCTATGACTGAGTAACAGTAAGCTGAGGGCGGGAACACAACTGAGTGATAAAAGCACTGTCTGTAACTCAAAACACTTCATTCAGATTTAATATGATTCAACTGTGTGTGTGTGTGTGTATGCTTATCCTTGCGAATCCTTTGGCACCCCGTAGCCACAGGAGACTTCACTATGTACCCTCGCCGGGGATCAAAGGATTCAGCACACGCTTCGGGACACTCATCCGGATTCTCCGGAGCTCACTAGTGAAGAATGGGACCCCCTAAGCCTCGCTGAGCCACCCAAGCCCCTCTGCATCTGCACCACCAGCGCACTGCCGCCTTGTGTCTGAAGCCGGTCCATCCCTGCCCCCGATCTGCGCGAGCCATATCTCCACCACCAAGCCCACGCGCAAGACCACCCCTCTGCTCCCTGAGCCTCACTGGGCCACCTGAGCCCCTCTGCGGCTGTCCTGCCGGCGCACTGCTGCTGTGTCTCTGGAGCCGGCTCACCCCCGCCAATCGAGCCACCCCTCCACCACCAAGCCCACACCCCACATCACCCCGCTGCCGCCTACAGCCTGGTCTCAAGAGAGCTTGCCCACCCACGCCACGGCCAGAATGCCCAAGCACTGTCCCAAGGGGCTGAGAATGATAAACTGGGCTGCCCTCATCCAAACTTGCGCATCCGCCACCGACTTGCGCCTGTAGCCCTCTACCCCCCGCACCAACTCCCCGTGACTGGAGCCCTTGCGCTGATTGCCTTGCGAGGTGGCCGCGAACTTGAGCAATGCGCTCCACACTTGCGCTGTAACTGTCACGCCGCACTGTTCCTACTTGGGGTCCCATCCCCACAGTTGCCTGTGTGTCCCAAGCCCTCCCGGTGGCCGATAGTTCACCACCCGGTCGTCGCCTTCCCGACAGCTGCTCACTGTTAGTTCCGGCACGGCCAGCAACCTCGCCCGATGGGCACGGAAGCTGATGAGATGCCGTATGCTGCCGTGCAACCTGTTGTAAGTGGTCATCGCTGCCAGGATGGGCCCCCGGGCTCTGAGGGGCCCGGCGTGTGTCATCTCCACCCGCGGACCTCCCCACATCTCCCCCGTCATCCTCATCAGTTCCCCCCATGCCATCAACCCCCCCAAGAAGGCCGGCCACCCGCCTGCTCGCCCCCATCAAGGTGGCCACCCCTCCCTCAGCCAAGGCCATTGCTTGCTCCGGCGAGGCCCCACTCTGCTCCTGAGTCCAGACCCCACTCCCCGGGCCCGGCGACAAAAGGTCATCCCATTCATTCAAGATATCCTCGACACTTGACGCCGCCTGGCTGAGCCCGCCTATGCCTGCCCGTGCCCCTCCAGATCGCGCCTCGGCGGTGCCCCCTCCTTGACCCTCCACAGTGCCCAGATGCTCCACCTCTCGCCGCACGTCCTCCATGCTCTCCAACAGCCTCGATGCCATCGCGCCTGCCTCGCCTGCCTCACCGGGAGCCTGCCCAGACCGCTCACGCTGCGTTCCCTCAGATTCCTGCATCCCACCGCCAGACCCATCCTGCGTGGCATAGTCTGTCTCCTCGAACGCGTCCTCCCACGCTCTGTCCATCAGTGCCAACCTCTCCGCCCCTTCCCGCCGGTCCGCCTCCCCCCGATCCAGGTCCGGGCCCATGCCTCCTCCCACACGCCCTCCGCCAGCCCAACGCCACCCACTTCCGGCCGGACATCGCCCTACAGCCCGCCTGATGATCAGCCCTGCAACCCCCCGTGCAAGCGCGAAAGAAAGCAGCCGGACCCACTTCTCCTTCCAGCCCACCGCCCCGCCACGTGCCGCTTCCTCGTCCTCGTCCTCGTCCTCGTCCCCATTGCCATCCACCTGCTCTCCCCCTTCCGCGTTCGCCTCCATGTACCGCCGCTCCCTGAAGCGCCGCTGCGTCTTCCGAAGGAATCCATACGCCGCAGGCCCCAGCCCACCGTACACCTCCACCCCAAAGGGGATGAAGTGATGTGGGCGGACATCCCCGTACGTCGCCACCTTGCTCTCCTCTACCTTCTTCGCCGCCGCCCCGGGGGCCATCATGGCCGCTCCCAGGTGCGCGTCTGACATCGGCCGCGCCGTGGCCACATCAAACAGCACATGCTGGCCCGGTCCCTCCGCATCTAACACTGTCACATCCGGGCAATGATTCCGTGAGTAGGTCAGGTAGCCCGCGAAGTCATCGTGCAATGCAGACGCCAAGGGATAGGCAGACTTGGCCACCTCGAACAGCACCCTCTGCAGTTTGTGGTGGATGAAAGAGTACCAATTTCCTCCCCCAGCCCCCACTCCCCCCCGGCATGCCAGTAAGTGTGTCCCGGTGGGATCCCGCTCTCCTCCACAATCGGGGCACTCCTCCACTTGGCCAAGGAGGGGCTGCTCCGCATGAAGAATGTGCCGCAGGGCCACCCGGTATTCCGCCGAACTGAGCTCCAGGGCTGGGCAGCATGGAACACCCCTCAAGAATGCAGGCCCAATACTGTTGAAGGTCACCGAGAAAAGCCAGGGGAGCCGAGACGCCCCCACGTGCCCAGCCAGCCAAAGCCAATCCGCAGAGTGGAGGACAGCAGCATAGACCCGTTGGGCACGTTTTTGAGACCTGCTGTAATCACTCAACTTCTTGACGTCGTCCGCCTTTGGCACTTGTGGTGGCAAATGCTCATTTGCTCCCCTCGCCTCCCCAATCACCTCCATCGCCTCCGACACCTTCTGCATGGCCGCTTGCAAAGAATTGACATACGGCAAGTCGCTCTCAGCCCCGAGGTCCTCGGTCCCCGCCGTCACTGTTGGAAAGAGCTCCCGCATATCCTCCCAGACTTGCGCAAACCCGCCAAGCCAGGCCGCACTGCTCACCCTCGCCGCCTTAGTCAGGCCCATCCCATGCGGGAGGGTGGCAAACTCACAGGAGTGCCACGCCAATCCACCGCCAGGCAGCAAGTCCCGCAACGCCTCTTGCATCCTCCTGTCATGCTCCTCAGCCGCCTCCCGCATCATCTCCGGCGGCACACCTCGCAGCCAGAACCCCAGCCTCGGGTGGGCACAGAATCGAAGCAGGAGCCCCTGGGCCTGCGCATGCCCAAGCTTGTTCAAGAGGGGCAGGATGCCACATAGCTCCTCCACCTTCTTCAACATCTCCACACTGACCGCCTCTGCCTTCCCCACCGGCACCCCCAAGACATCGATGAAGTCCAGCTCCCCCCGTGCACCCGGCATCCCGGCCTCGAAGCAACTGGCGTCCCCCTCAGGCGAGAAAGCCGCTGACTTCACCGGCTGAATATCCAGGCCAATCGCCACTGCCTCCTCCATATAAGTCTCATACGCGAGCGCCGCTTCAACCGGAGGGCCCAGGAAGAAAGCGTCATCCAAGTAGGCAAAGATGACCACGCTAGGGTGTCCCTCCTGAACCCGCTCCAGCACCACCTGCAACGGGGCAGCCAAGTAAAGTGGCCCCAGGGGGTCCCCCTGCTGCGTGCCCTCCTTCGACTTGACAAATCGCATCACCGAGCCATCAACGCCCCCCAGCCGAAACCCCAGGTTCGCATCCACCCCATAACAAAGGTCCGTCCATGCCCACAGCTCCGGGAAGTCCCGCTCGATAGCCTCAAACATTGCCTCACGGTGCACCGCATTGAAGGCATTCCTGGCATCTGCCTTAACACAGACCCATTCCGGGTGCCGATCCAGGGCCGCCTGAACAGTGCGGACCCCCAGGTCCGCCCCTCCCTTCACTGCAACCCCAATCTGGGCCGCCCGCAGTCCACCATGGTCATCATCCTGTCGACGCCCACAAAATCGAGCCCTGAGGGCCTTTACACGCTGCCTGCATATGACCTTCGCCACTAGCTTCCGGAGAACTTCGCCACACGCAATGGGCCGGACGTTGACGCCGAGGTCGTCCTTCAGCAACGCCACTAACCTAGCGCCTGCCAACCACTCCCG
Organism: Cymbomonas tetramitiformis; assembly: GCA_001247695.2. NCBI lineage: Eukaryota > Viridiplantae > Chlorophyta > Pyramimonadophyceae > Pyramimonadales > Pyramimonadaceae > Cymbomonas > Cymbomonas tetramitiformis. The sequence continues at coordinate 28,381 of LGRX02024823.1, read as the reverse complement.
AACCCCCGCCGGGGCCCGACGTGCCGCCAGATGGTTGCACACCTCCAACAGTGCATCTCGCCCACCAGAGACATGGACCGCCCACATATGCTCCCAGCACCACTGAGAGCTGCCCGGTCCCGAGGCCCGCGGCAGATTACGCATTACATCATCGAACGTCTTCTCATCCAGCTCAAGCGCCTGCCCCCGAAGCTCCCGCCGGCGATCCTCTCCCACATCTTGCCTCCTGCCTGTCCCAGCCGGGTGCAACCGCTCCAGCTTCAGCAACGTCTCCTCCGTCGCTGGTGCCAGCTTGGCCAACTCCAGCCTCTTCGCTGCCTTTCCCAGCTGCCCCGCCTTCACCAACCGCACAGCATCTCGCAGCACCCGTTCCTCATCCGCCTCGGCCACAGCTCGTCGATCCCCCGGCACCTCCGCATGCAGCCCCTCCCACTCGCCGCGTAGGAAGCGGGCGCAACGCTCCTTAATGACCTGGGCCACACCCTGCTTCACCCCCTGCTGGACCGGCTGAAGAACCAGGCGCGGGAGTAAAAAGAACAGCTTGTAGGCCTCGACGTCCTCTGTGTCCACCCGCATCCTCCGAAGCGCGACCATCACACACTCGGTGAACAGTCCCCACAACTTCTTCGGCACCATCAGGGAAGGGAAGTCGCTCACAGCACACTCGTCGACACTCAGTCCTCGCAGCCATGTCCACCCCGCCTCTCCAAGCCCATCCGGGTCCCCCACCAAGCTCTCGCCTCCGTGCTGCCCCTGCGCCCGCCCCGCCGCCCGTGGATTGCCCCGGCCCCCACTGCCGCCTCCCCCCTGAGCCGGCGCACAACGCTGAGCATAACTAGCCAGACAGCCCCCACCCCGACCTTGATGCTGCCGCAATCCAGTCTCCGAGAGGATATGTCCACAGCTCTGCTCAGGGCACCGCGTGAGCCTCGCCGCAGACAGCAGAAGCCCCGATGCGTCAGGATGGCTCCGCCGAAAATGCTCCGTCAGGGCTCGGCTGCTTCCTAGGGCCCCCACTGAGCACCCCGGCACCGAGCAGACCACATTCCCCACCCGCTGTCCTGCCCCCTTCCGCCCGCCACTTCCCTCGAGCTGCGCCGACCCACTAGTCCCTCCCGAGGCACCCCCCAATGGTCTCAGTGGCTCCACAGCCCCTCCCTCACCCGCCACATCAGCCCCGCGCTCTGCCCCCACCGTCCTCGTCCCTAACCTTACCCCGTGGACACCCTCACCCGCCACCCCCACGGCCTCCTCACCACCCGACTGTCCCACCGCTACAGCACCACTCCCAAGATCAACGCTAACCCCAGCCGAACGCCCCGACAGTTCCAATCGAAGTGACAGATGAGGGCCCTCCACGCCCTCTCCGCTGCTCACTGCCATCCCATCCGCCAGACCATCCACTCCGGCCCCGTCCTCCCCGCTGACCCCCTCAGTTTCGCCACCCGCACCCGCGCCCGCATCCCCCCGAGGCAGCTGCCGCCAACCCATAAGCAAGCCCTTCTCCGCCTCCCTGCTCCAGCCACCAGCCGTCTTCACCCCGACGCGCCGCCCACCACCCCGCCTGGACAGGAAACCGTCATGATCACCCGGGTCTCTCGGCCTGTCCTCCAGGAACACCTCCTCTCTCTCCGGGTTCCCATCAAGGTACTCAATCACTGTCGCCCCTTCCACAGATGCTCCCCCCCCTAACCGTCCACCATACCAGCTGCGCTCACCTGGCCAATACACCTCCACCAGGGTGCCCACTGGCAACGCCGCCATCGCTGGGCCTACACTCTGCTCAGCCGATCTCCCACCATCAACACGCCTTTCATTATTTACACTATCCGTGACCGCCAGGTCCGCCGCCTGCCCAGCCGCCCCTTCCATATTTACACTATAAACAAACCCCTCATTCGCCCGATTACCTTCATAATCAGAACTCATAGTCATAATTCATTCATTCGAACACTACGCCCAGTGACGCTCACCACCTGCCACCAAGCCGAAAAACCAAAACCAAAATCGAGCCAAAAACAGCACCCGGAAACTCATCGCCATGGAATCGCAACCGGCCGTGGCCTTAGGAGTCCTGCCTCTCACCCGGGGGATTGGGCGGGCAGGTGCTGACGCCAGCAGAGGCATCCGTCAGATACAAATGTATCCAATATACTGGACTGTCAGCTGGGTTGGCCTGGATGGGCGCTCTATGCCAACCGCGCGGAGGGCTGTCTGTACAAAAGTAACCGCGCCCCGAAGGTCTCCGGTACCCTCGACCGTTGCTGTTGATGCAAAATCCATCTGCTGTTGGCTCCCCAAACAAATATATGAAACCATGCCTGCACAGGCGCAAAATATGTACACAACTCGAACCACACGTGTGTGCGTGAAACCCAAGACCGGATCTGGACCGTAGAGAGCAACGGCAAGCGACGGCCACCACACCAGAAGTGCGGATTCGTCCTTACGGGCCCGGGTCCAGACCACACCCAACCGACACCACCGCTAACACAACCAACACAATCAACACAAGAAGGCGAACACACAACCAAGGCTCCGATCGGCGAAGGCAGCAGCCAACACCCTGCACTCGAAGGCCTCAGCAGGGAACCCCGAGCGCTACCAACCGACACCACACGCAACCCTAGCCGTGTGGGGGGGTCATACCTCTCAGCCGGCAAACGCTCCCCCCTCCATTCTTTGTCCCCCCGCCAATCCGGCGAGGGTTAGGCCCCGGGGGGAGGGCCCACTGTGTGTGTGTGTGTGAGTTCGTACACATTCTACTAGATAATATACTTGAGTACATAAACCAAGTAGAAGTTGATTATCCTAGGAGCCCGGCTGGATCGAGGGGCAGTGCTTGCGGGGCAGTCACTCTTGAGGGAGGAGCCCGGCTGGATCGAGGGGCAGTGCTTGCGGGGCAGTCACTCTTGAGGGAGGAGCCCGGCTGGATCGAGGGACAGTGCTTGCGGGGCAGTCGCGCTTGAGGGAGGAGCCCGGCTGGATCGAGGGGCAGTGCTTGCGGGGCAGTCACTCTTGAGGGAGGAGCCCGGCTGGATCGAGGGCAGTGCTTGCGGGGCAGTCACTCTTGAGGAGGAGCCCGGCTGGATCGAGGGACAGTGCTTTGCGGGGCAGTCGGCAGCTTGAGGGAGGAGCCCGGCTGGATCGAGGGGCAGTGCTTGCGGGCAGTCACTCTTGAGGAGGAGCCCGGCTGGATCGAGGGCAGTGCTTGCGGGGCAGTCACTCTTGAGGGAGGAGCCCGGCTGGATCGGGACAGTCAGTCACTCTTGAGGGAGGAGCCCGGCTGGATCGAGGGGCAGTGCTTGCGGGGCAGTCACTCTTGAGGGAGGAGCCCGACATACCTGGGATTCGTCCCAGTTTGAGGCCTGACCCTGCCCTTGTCGTTGGGCGAAGACGGGTTCCTGTTCTACCGCTGGAGCAGTGCCGCCTTTGCCACTGCCACGATCCCACCCCAGTGCCTTATTGCCGGTGTTGAACGGAATCGTGTGCACCCGGCCAGCCTTGCCCGCATTGCCGCCCTTGCCTCCGCCAGACTTCCCTTTGCCCCCACCTGAGGCACCCCACGCGAACACCGCCCCCCACCCACGCAGCTCGCATTAGGACAGCTGGACACAAACGCACAGCACAGCACAGCACAGTTCAGTCAAGCTGTAACAAGAGCTCTTGCAGAATGCCGTCGAGGAAACTTCAAATGCAGCTGGAGCAAAGAGAGCGAGGAGTGGCATCGAGGTGCAGGCGGCGTCAGCCTCAGACTCGGCACAGAGAGGCGCGCTGAGACGCGTAGACCCTCAGGAGATGGCGCTGAGACCCTCATACATAGGGGCTTTCGGCTGGAGCAGCTGATGCGATGGTTTGGGGAACTCAGGGACTGCCACCTGCTCCTCCACTGCCTTCCTCCGAGGCATCCTCTCCCTTGCCGCTTCCCCACTTGTCACGCTTTCCGCGCTTGCCGCCTTTCCCCTCCTGTTCCCTCCCCAAGACAAGCCCCTCACGAGTCACCTTCAAGGGTCAAACTGCACACCAGCCACAGCAAGACACCCGAGCGGCGCGAAGGACATTGCATTTCAACCAGTATGTCATAGCATACGCGTCATTGGATGAGATGGCATCCAGCGTTTGAATCATCCAATGCACTCGTCGGGTTTGCTCTGCAACCTCCGAAGTGTACACCACTGGCGGGCGGACCACGGGATGCTCTCCGGGGGAGAGCTGGAAGAGGAGAAGGGGCGCGGCGCACCCCAGGCTGCTGCCCCCCGTTGTGCCGGCCCTCCTTCTCGCCCTTCTGCTGCCTTGCGCCGCGACCCTCTACGCGCCCCTCCTCCCGCACCGCCGCGACACCCTCTGCCTGTCGCAGGGCTGGCGCCTCCTCTCGCCCGCGTGCCCCGGTGTGGCCTGCACCGGCCTCCTGCACAGCTCCCTCTGTCACAGCCCGGCTGCCTTTCTCCATACCCCGCTCCCTCCGCTCGCTACCGCCACGGCCATCTGCGGCGCCCGGCTGCCCCGCCGCCCCGCCGACCCGCTCCTCGAATCTCTCCCCGTGCTGCCTCTGCCCCTTCTCACCGCGCCGTTGCCGCTGCTGGCCCGCCGCCCCCTCGCTCTGCACCTGCTGGAACGGCTGGGGCTGCGCCTCGGAGCTTTCCTTGCGCGCCGCCCCATGCCGCGGCCCTCCCTCAGGATGCCCCGTGTCACGATGCTCCGAGCTCCACTCTTTTCGCCCGTGTGGATTGTCGTACTGCCGGTCCTTCCGTCCCTGGTATGCGCCCTCTCGGCGAAGCTGCTGCTGCGGCTGCGGCTGCTGTTGCTGCTGCCATCCGCCACCTCCGCCGCTGTTCCGCTCATTCGGTCCCGCCTTGCGCTCCTGCCACGTGGCGCCCGTTCGCCGCTCCGGTGGCTGCTGCTGCCACTGCTGTGTCCCGCCGGCCCCGCCATCCCGGCCCTGCGGAGCACCCCGCGACGTCCTGCCCTCGCGCTGCGGCCTCGACTCCCACTCCTCCCGTGGCGCTGAGCCCTCTGCGCCATCCTCGCGGCGGCCCTGCGCGTCCTTCGGCCGAGGCGCCTGCATGCCACCCAGGCTTCCAGCATGGCCACCGCCCTCGCCGTTGCTGCACAGCATCTCCTCAGCCCGGTGCAGCTGCGGTTGCAGCATGTCCTCCACCACGCCCGCCGCGACGTGCTCCTGCGGGGGCCGCGCGGAGGCTTGCTGCGGAGCGTGCTCGCCGGGCTGCGCCTCCCGGCCTTGCTCCCACTGGGCAGGCAGCAGAGACGCGCCGCCGCCGGCTGGTTGCCAGGAGGCAGCGGCGGCGTACAGCTCACTCTGAGCAGCGACCTCACCGCCGGCGAGCCGATTTGGCTGTGCAGCGCCGGGTAGTGCAGGCGAGGGTGCGGAGGCGGGCGCGAAGCTAGGCGTGAAGCCCTTCGCATTGAAGCGGAGCGTGCTCTTGAACTGTGGCTCCGCCTTTGCTCCCTCCTGGGAGCGCCACCCCCCTCCCCCTCCCAGCAAGGCCTGAGCCGCATGACCCTCCGCCTATCATGTGTTCAATCTTCGCCCATGTGTACTGCCCAGCATCCACGGACGCTTCGCCTGGCAGATGCCGGAACAGCCAGGGGAAGCCGGAGAGAGAGATAACCATCCAGTGGCTGAGATTGCAGCTGAAAGCAAGAAACACAGCGAGCGAGCGAGAGAGAGATAATCATCCAGTGGCTGAGAATGCAACTGATGGGAGAGAGGGATAGCGTCATCCAGTGGCTGAGTATGCAGCAGATGGAAAGAGAGAGAGAGAAAAATGCATACGCCACGGCAGAGGCAGCCATGCCCTCTCACGCATGCCATCGCAATGAGAGGGCGGTGCGGTCACGCCTAAGGGGAAGGGAGAGGCTACGCCCGGGGAAGAGCCGTGTTATGCCAGGGGGCGGGGGGGCCTTGCGGACTTCTAAAGATCACCGGCCAGCTGCATAAGCAAAGGAAAGCGCGCAGCACCTGCTCCACTTCAGGCGCCGCCAGGTCACGCAACCGGCCATGCATAGCACACGCCTGCAGACCTTGTTCATTCATCCAGCAGAAGGGCCACTCTCACTCACCTTGCTCACCTCGGAGCTGTCCGCTGGTGCTGCTGCCAGCGCTGCTGCGGGCTCCTGGCCCACCAGCTGCTCCGAGGGCTCGGCAGAAGGACCCTGCGGCAAGGGCTTGCCGGAGGGGGCCTCCAGCAAGGGCTCCATGGGGAGAGCTTGCTGCGTCCCGCTAGCGTTGCAGCCAGGAGATGCGTCCGGCTCGCCGTGGTGGAACTCCTGCGAAGCCTCTGCACTACTCCGCCTGCCACCACTCCCACCCCGTCCCATCCCGCCTCTCCGATACTGTGCTCTGTTGTACGCCCACCACAGCGCGAGTCTATCTTCCAGCCCGGCGCTTGCAGGAGTGCGCAGCCCGACGGCCATCCGGCAGCTGGGTACGCTTCAGGCTCACTGCGCGACCCACTTGCACAGGATTGGCCATGGGGATGGTGTGCTGACGTCTGAACAGTGAGCAGTGAAGCTGGCCGTGATGGAGGCTCTGCATACCGGGCAGTCTCCAATTGGCCGAGAGGCATCTTCCTGTTGATTTCCGCCGCCTCTGCCTCGTGGTGCGCCTGCGTCGACACGAGGCCGTCTAACTTCGACATCCGCGGCGGGCCTTCTACTTCGATACGCTCGTCGCATGCAGCCTCCTGCGGTGCTCCCAGCCTCCATACCCATGCGTCGCACGCCGCCTTGCTCCCCAATCCTGCACTTTCCTGCGGCCTCATAATATTTCTCCGCCGACCATTCACGCATTCACGGCTTGGCCAAACTGGCGGCATGGAGCTGGGCGAGCCGCTTGTGGCACACTCAGGCACTGAGAGCGTCCCTCTCTGCCAAGCAGCGCCCCTTCCGCGATTTTCCAGCACACGCCATGACGCCGTCCAATGTTCGATGGCTCTGCACCAGCTATTGGAATCTGCAGTGCCTGCTGATCAGTTTGGTGTAAAGCATGACTGTCTAGGCCTTGTACAGTAGTCAGGATGCTCAAACCCTGAAGAAACCCTAAAGAAACCCTATGAAATGTTCAAATTGGAGTGCAACAGAATTTTTGTGGTTTCAGACTTTCAGAATCCGTGACTCCTGCTGCAGTAGAGCCGAATGACACATGTAGCTCCGTGACACAAACAGGATGTACAAGTAGCCACGAAGCGACACGCCTGTTCAGCTCTGTTCCTTTTGCTCTTGCAAACAGGAACTTCACGGGTACCTACGGTACTCTGTGAGGCACACTTCAAATCCGATTTTGTAAGAATTTCTTCACCTGTTTCACCTGTAAACAGTAGAGTAGGTAGTGACTAGACCACTAGGTTGTACGACGGCGATCGAACGACGACAGGAGATCTGACAGCGAAGTCGCGGGGACGGCGTTACGACTTCAAACGACGGCTTCACATCGGCTACGGCAGTACGATTGACTTCACTGTTACTCCTTTGAGGGAGAGGAATGGCTGGAACTGCGAAGGGCAAGTCTACAGAGGATTTCCCTCCCCTCCCGGGGAAGCCAGACATCGGGCAGGCTTCCCCTTCCCCGGCAGCACAGTCCACTCAGGACGTGCTGATGCAACAAATTCTGATCATGCAAAAGCAGCAAGGGGAGCTGCTTGAGATGCAGAGGCAGCAGGCAGAGGAGCATCGCCTGCTGCGTGACGAGCTTCAACGACAAGCACAGATCAACGTGGAGTTGGAGGCGAAGGTGACAGCGAAGCCTGGGACTTCTGACCCGGACACCGTAGCCAAGACCGCCGAGCAACTTCTGGAGAGAAGGAGGAAGCTGGCGTACGTGCCAGCAGCCTCAATCAACCCGTTCCCGCCGCGGCCGGCTACCCTGACATCGAGAATGCCGCAGTTGTACGACCTGCACGGCAGCAAGACGTACGATGCTCTCTCCAAGAAGTCCAACTCTTCAATGAAGTACGAGTGCCTGGTTCTGGCTCCAGCACTGTCTTATTTGCACGACGTGGTGAACGAATGCAACGAGACGTTGGACGCGAACGAGGACTGCGATTTGTCGAACAGCGAGTGGCAGAAACGTTTCCACACAGTTACCAACTCGGTGCACGGCGTGTACGCGTTACTGTGCAACAGGTGGACGATGCTGGAACTGCGCGGGCAGCTGGAGCAGGAGCCTGGTTCTTCACAGCGGGGAGGATCGGACGCTCTACGTGCAAAGCTGCAGTTCGTGGAGGACAGAGTCTACCAGGCAGCAGACGGCGTGGTGGCAGATGAGGTGTTGCAGCAGTGGCTGAACGACTTCGACAAGAACCGCGGCAAGGCGATGCTGAGCCTTACGGCGAAGAATGCAGCGAACGCGGAAACGCGGGTGGTGAATCCACGGGATCGAGACCAGCGCTGGAAGGACCGTAAGAAGTACGAGGAGCAGGACGGTAAGAAGCCTACCGAAAAAGGCGGCAAGGGCCGGGGCGGAAAGCCCGCGGCCGATGTGTGATGTGCGTGCCGCCACCCCGTCCAGCGCAACAGCCCTCTCCGGGCGCTGGGCGGGGAAAACTCACCGTGCAACAGCAGGTGAGACAGCGGAGGGGAGAATGGCGCGCGGCGGGCGCCAGTTCCAAGGTGATGCAATGGATTACTCACGGGGTGAAGTTGAGGTGGAAGCGCGGGCCTCCGCCTCCGTTCGACCACGGGGTGTCACTGAGGGATGCTACGCGGCAGCAGCAGGTGTGGCTGGACGCGGAGAAGGAGAGGCTGCTACAGAACGATGCCTGGACGAGAGCGACGAGAAGATCTCATGTTTCTCGCGCTTTTTTAGTGCCGAAACCGGGTACGAACAAGTGGAGACTGGTGGTGGACTTCCGATGGCTGAACCAGTGGTGTGTGAAAAATCGTGTGAAGATGGAGACGCTGAAGAAACTAAGGAGACTGGCGAAACCGGGCGACTGGTGCTTCAGCTTCGACCTCCAGGACGGTTTTCATGCGCTGGGGATCCACCCGGACTTTCAACGATTCATGCAGTTCGACCTGCAAGGGGACCTGCTTCAATGTTCAGCGATGCCGTTCGGATGGAGCGACGCTCCGAGGGTGTTCTGCAAGTTCGTACGCGTGATGGTGGAAGCTCTACGTTCTCCACAGGCAGCGGAAGATCGCAGAGAAATCAGGAGGACTGCGGGACGGTTCCGCAGTACGACAGCGATGGTCAGTCCGTCGCAGGACCGGTGGTGCTGGCGGGGACGCGAACCGTCACAGCGGAATGCGAGTACTACCGTACATGGACGATTTTCTGGTGCTGGTCGACTCTCAGCGAGAAGGCTTTCTGCGTCGAGAAAAAGTTCAACTGGTGCTTCATCGACTTGGCCTACGGCGGAACGAGAAGAAGGGCCAATGGGAGCCTACACAGGTGGTGGAGCACCTCGGGCTGGAGGTGGACCTGAAGCTGGGACAATTCCGTGTAACAGAACGACGGGTACACAAGATCCACACCAAGGCGAAGGAGATCCTGTGCGACGCAGCGAGAAATCGGAGGTGGATTCCTGCCAGGAGACTGGCTTCCTTCACGGGACTCTGCCAATCCGTGTACTTGGCAGTACCAGCGGCGCGGCTCTACCTACGGGAGCTCTACTTCGTGCTGGCAGAGAAACGCAGCTGGGGAGCAAAGGTAAAAATCTCGCGTGCAGCTCGGGGGGACTTAGAATGGTGGTCCAGGCTGCCTGTGATGAGCAGGTGGAACGGGCGCAAGATCTGGAGATCCCCGACGAGAGCGAAGGTGCACACGGACTCTTCGATGACAGCCTGGGGAGGAGTGCTGAACCTGAAGTTCCCCGCGCGAGGTTTCTGGCCAGACGAGATGCGCAACTGGCACATCACACACCTGGAGCTGGAGGCCGTGTACAAGACCGTACAGGCGTTCCTGCAGGAGCTGGAGGGCAAGGTCGTACGGCTCTACTGCGACAACCAGGCGGTGGTGGCAATGCTTTCGCACTTCACCTCCAGAAACCCGGACCTGATGAGGAGAATGAGGAGACTCTGGCTGCTACTGGATCTGCACGACATCGAGTTGCAGGCTCGGTACATCCGCAGCGAGGCCAACGTGTGGGCCGACAACCTTTCGCGTTGCGAGGATTTGGACGACTGGCGGCTGAATCGGGACTGGTTCGTGTGGGCCAACAAGCAGTGGGGCCCTACACAGTCGACCGGTTCGCTTCCGAGATCTCCGCGCAGCTTCCTCGGTACTACGCTGCGTGGAAGGACCCGAAGTGCGAAGGTGTGGACTCTCTGACGTACGACTGGCGGGGGGAAAACAATTGGGTGAACCCCCCGTGGGCGCTGCTGGACGAGGTGGCGCACAAGCTGCGGGAGGAGGGGGCCGCTGCTACGGTGGTGGCTCCGTACTGGCCGGGACAGTCCTGGTTCAGGGAGCTGGAGGCCCTGGCCACCGAGGTGGTGATCATGCCGCGGCGCAAGGACTTGTTCACTCCGAGCAGGCTGGGAGGGTCCGAGCTGCTCGGGCCCTCAAAGTGGGACGCTGTGATGTTCTTCATCGAGGCGCGCCCGTGAGTTACTACGCTGCTGAAGTACGAAGGAGCTCTGCTACGAGTACGACAGCGAGCAAGGTGACCGTGGGCACGAAAATCGAGGTGTTCTGGAAGGACGATGACTGCTTCTACCCGGGTGTGGCGAAGGAGTTCGACGAGGACGGGAAGGCGCACGTGCTGTATGACGACGGCGACGAGGAGACGCTGGACTTGTCTGAGGAGAACTTCAAAATCATCAACAGCACGGACGAGGCAGCGGACGCGGACGGCGAGAACACCGAGCGGATCAGCGGAGGCCACTACGAAGAGTACAAGCGCGGTGGTGCTGTACAAAACTTCCTCACGCGCTCACTCTGTGAGCGGTGGAGGGGTGAGTTGGGACCTTCCCGGCTCACGGAACTGGCAGTGACGATGCAGAGAAAGGCACTGCTGGACACGGCGATGAGCAACTACGGACCGAAGGCACGGCGCTTCATTTTGTTTTGTGAGCAGCACCAACGGCCGTGGCTGCCAGCATCGGAGGCGACGGTGTTGCTGTACATCGCCTCTCTGTTGAAGGACGGGGGCATCAAGTCGGCCTCCTTGCAGCCGTACCTGTCTGCCATCAACAACTACCACGAGGACCTACGTTTTCCTGGACCAGCGAAGGGGCGTTCTGTGACCCGAGCTGTGAAGGGGATGGCGACCATCCAGGCGGAGCTGACGGTGCAGGAGGAGAACATCGAGACCCAGCGGACGTGGCTGCCAGCGGCACACGTATGACGTGTGCACGAAGCAGCGCTGAGTTTGACTCCGAGATCGCCTGAGGAGCTGCGGCTACTGCGAGCCTTCGCCTACGTGGTTGTTGCCTTCGTGACCTTCGGCAGACCGGACACGGGGACATCGTTGTCACGGCAGCACGTTCATTGTGGCGACAGTGAGTTCTCAGTGGTGCTGCTAAAGGAGAAAGGACGGCGGCATCAACTGGTGAAGAGACGCCTGTGCATCCCCTGGAAGGGGGTGGCTCTGTTGAAGGAGCTGATCGAGCACTAGGAGTTCCACCGTGACACGGCTTGGAACAGTTCTGAGAAGACTCAACCTGACGCCTACTGGCTGCTACCCGAGGACCCGAAGAACTTCAAGGCTTCAGTGGCAAATGACTGGATTGGTCTGGCTCTCAGCGAGCTGGACTGCAGACCTCCGGAAGGAGGTCACTTTTCTGCACACAGCACCCGGAAGGGTGCCACGACGTGTGCTCGAGCTGTGGGTGTTGCAATGGAGAAAGTGTGCTTCTTTGGAGGCTGGTCACAGTTCTCTTCGGCAGTGCAGCACTACATCGACCCGACAGCTCTGAGGGACACAGACATGGACTACTACTTCGCTTGGTTAACATGGTCACAGTGACAGAGATCAGATTTCTTTTGTGTGCCTCACAGTTTCATCTTTGGTTTCATGGCAAATGAGGATTCGAGCAAAAGAGAAATGTTCAAATTGGAGTGCAACAGAATTTTTGTGGTTTCAGACTTTCAGAATCCGTGACTCCTGCTGCAGTAGAGCCGAATGACACATGTAGCTCCGTGACACAAACAGGATGTAGAAGTAGCCACAAAGCGACACGCCTGTTCAGCTCTGTTCCTTTTGCTCTTCCCACCGCTCCCGACCCAGAGGACTCTTTCCTTTTGGTGACGTGCACAGACAGTCTGGACATCTCATCAAAAACTAGAATTTAGAAAGCATTCAAAAAGCACTTTATGCATTTTAAACACTTTACAAAATCATTTTAATGAAATGTATTGCAGTGCCTGCCTTTGGCAAATGAGGATTCGAGCAAAAGAGAAACCCTTAGATCTAGATCTGTAGATCTGCTGAACTAATCGTGGCCGTTGGATCATATGATGACCATCGGCAACACACAGTGTGTAATAGCTCGCGGCCCATCTTCTGATAGTGGGCCGGAGAGTTCATCGGCCCATCGTAGGCGGGTCACTGCAGTCGTTATGAACTCGACAGTGACACGTCAGACTCTAATTAGTGAACTTTCACTTAGACTGCCCAATCAGTAATGATTGGGCGCTAATGTTCGTGGCGTTTCAAGCTGCGAACTGGTTTATCTTTTGTGAATGAAAGTTTACGCTCGCTTTTGCAAACTACCCTGTATAGAATTCCAACAGGTTATGGGCCCACTTACGTTGTAAGTGAGTTCTATTTTGTTTATCACGCTAATTTCCGCTGCGCGTACGCAAATTCATTATGGGCAGAGGCAGAAGTCAGGTGACCCCGCCGTCTAATCCTGGTCTTGGCGTACCAGCGTCTGAGGAGAAGCCGGGCGAACCAACTTCGCGGGATCATGCTGTTGCGCTGAGTAGCCAACAGGAGCAAATCTCAGCACTTACGGACATGGTTAGGACTATGGGTGCTCAACTCTGCGAGCTCCACGGCCTTAATCAGACAGGTCACCGCCCCGCTGTCCCTGTGGACCAGCATTCCAATTCGTCGCTCGCTGGTGGGCGGCGGCCTTTACCAAGTCTTTCTGATATGACTAAGGGACTTTCCGCGGACTCGCACTTCTCTGGCAAGAATTCTGACCAGGAAGGAATTTGGGACGAGTGGCTTGCGAAAATTCGTCCTTCTCTGCGTCACCCTTCTCTGGCGCTATTGCTTTCAGAATCTACTCCACTTCATGTGCTGAAGGGGGAAGAGTACTATCTTGAGGAAGCGAATCAGCTATTTTATGACTTCCTCTGTCGCGTTACCACTGGCACTGCGAACGCTGTCGTTCGCAGCTTTGAGCCGTACTCTGACGGTCACGGAGCCTGGCTTGCGCTATCCAAATTACGACGCAACACTATTGTCGTCTATTTCATTAACCAGGTGGATAAGCTGTTTTTACTGCCTAATCAACTTTCGAACCTTGCTCCTCCTCTTTCGACGTTTCTGGAAGCGAAGGAGACTCTTCGGCGTATACACGAGTACTCCATGAACACGCGCGTTACGCCTTCTGGCAAATCTCTCTGTATGGAGACGGTTGAAACCATGTACTCTGTTATGGCTATTGTGCGACTGCACCCCGACTATATGCTCCTCAAGGCCAAGTTCATGGTCGAGTCCCTCCCTACTGCGGACATGCTGTCTGACCAAGTAACATCTCATTACGACACAATACTCGCCCCGCGCACACTGCCCACGCAGTGAACCACACCGACGATAATTCTGAATCTGAGACTGCTGGTGCTATTGCTGATGACAGGCGTAAGCAGGAGGAATTGAAACGGCAGCGACTGGCCGTCAAGGTCCCCTGCCCCGTCTGTCACAGGCGTGGACATCCTTCTAAAGACTGTTTCATCAAGAACGTTGAGAAGCGGGAGGCATTCTTCAAGAAGGCTTCTCCAGCTACCAAAACGGCCATTCTTAAGAGAGTTGCAGACTACGAGAAGCATGGTAGCTTACCGAAGCCTGGTGAGCATCTTGGTGCTGCGGCTGGGCAGTCTGAGCTTTATCCTGGCCTGGAGGAGAGTGGTGAGGTTCTGTTTGCTCTTCGGGAGGCCAGTCCATCTGACTTGCACCCTGGTCTGGGCGAGACTGGTGAGGACATATATGCCGGTACGCAGGAGGTCCACTCTGGGCTGACTGAGACTGGTAATTCTAACATCTCTGACTCACTGACTCCTTGCCCAGCCTCGTGCCAGCTATCGGCGTGTGGTCGAAGCTCTGTGCCAGTGGAATCTTCATTACCGGACGGGGAACACTCTGACCTGAACTCTGGGCTAACTGAGACTGGTAATTCTAGCATCTCTGGGTCACTGACTCCTAGCCCGACCCCATGCCAGCCCTGGATATTTGGGCGAAGCTCTGTGCCCGTGGAATCTCCGTTCTCTGTACTCCCCGTCTTCAATTACTACTCTGTTCTGACAGAGGTGTGTGAGCCTGAGGTCGCTGTGTCTGGCACTGCTGGTGAGCGTGCTGTGAGCAATGAGGGCACGGTGTGTGCACCTCGTGTGGACTTATCTTCAGAACAGCGCTCTCCTCGACGGTCCAAGAAGAAGCCCCACTGCTATGTTCCCAACAAGCATGCTTCTTTGCTCAACCGTCACAACCGTGCTAACATTGTGCCGATATATGACTCTTGGGTCTACATTGATGTCATCACTGCCTTCTTCCCCGACAAGGCTCGCCTGGAGAGGACTCAAGCCCGGTGGGATGGTGGACGTGATCAGCACCTGGGTGACACTCATCAGATCTCCCCGAGACAGCTCTGGTTCAAGCCTGGTTTGCAGCGTTGGCACACTGTCATGATGGCTGGGTCGATGGAGGTATATCTCCGTGCTCAGCACATACTCGACAGAGGCACTACTCTTCCCCGTGGTGTTGAACATACTGTCAGTGTCAAGAAGATTCTCTGCCAGCTCCATGTCATCAGGCAGGTGACCGAGCATATGGACATGTTGCTTAAGCTTGAACCTGTCATGGTGCCCACCTCCCTAGTGGATTTGCAAAGCTGGGAATCTGGGCTCGGAGAGGCCACGAGGGCATTGATACAAGCTGTGGAGGACTTTGGCGGCATGCTCTTCCTCGATGGGGGGTGGGGGACTGATGCCTGGCCTGATTACTCAGATTCTGGCTCTGATTGTGGTGATGACCATTCAGACCAGGGTGGCTATGACTCTGGGATTCTTCTGATCATGGTGATGTCTCTGCAGACCGAGGTGATTCTGCGATTGTGGCTGCACTGGATTCCTCTGATGGTGGTTATGCTTCAGACTCTATGCCGGATCTAGACAGTGCCTCTGACTCTGATGATGAAGAAGATGTGCACCTTGGACAGCCCTATGAAGGAGTGGGTGGTATCCCCTCTGATGATTGGGCCTCTGGACTATTCCATCCGCCTCACTGGTCTGTGGCAGAAGAGTGGGACTCTGGCTCCTCCCCTGATGGCTCCTCTGATGATGGTTATGCTTCGGATACTATGCCAGATCTGGAAAGTGCCTCTGACTCTGACGAGGAAGAGGATATGCACCTTGGGCAGCCCTATGAAGGAGTGGGTGGTATCCCCTCTGATGATTGGGCCTCTGGACTATTCCGTCCGCCTCACAAGAACCGCCTCTGTTCTGTGGCTCTAGTCCCTGGTGACTACTATGAAGACCACAGTGATGATGACTTCGATGACCTCATCACAGGCTTGGACTTGGACTCTGACTCGTGTGAGGTGGATGGTCAGATGCCCTCTGATGCTTGGGCGTGTGGTATGTACTGCCCTGCTGATGGTCGCCATGCTCAGATGGCGTGTGGTGCGAGTGCTGGCGGTGTTGGCTCTCGATCTACTGTGGGCAAGTGTGCTGTTCTGGACAGTGGTGCCACCAAGCACATTTTCAACTCTATTCAGGTGTTCAATGCGGACTATGACACTGAGGTCTGTGAGACCTTCAGCGTGGTGCAGAGTCAGTCTGTGTGCTCCTCTGGCAGTGGCTCTGTTACCTTTGCCAAGAGGGATGTGAAGTCTGGGCGCATGGTTGAGCTACAGCTTCTTGGTACACACTGCATACCTGGACAACCCTTCAACCTCTTGTCGGTGGTGGTGCTCGAGGATGCGGGTTTCCTTGTGGACTTTGGGGCCAGAGCTGTGTCCAAAGGGGGGGCCGTGTTTTCCTTTGCCAGGCAACCAGTATATTATGCATGAGGATACCTATGAGACTTTGGACACCCATCTAGCCTGTGCTGCCAAGCATACTGATGATCGACGAGACCATTTTGACTGGAAGTTTCAGGACACCAAGCCTCACTTCACCACTCATGGTCCTTTCCTCCTGGAGCTATTTTCCTCCGATGACAACCATATCCTGGATGATTATTGCACCCTAGCTGACACATGTTTTGTCAATGATTGGGCTGGCAGGCATTGCTATGGGAACCCGCCCTTCGACCATGACATCATTCTGAAGTGTCTTCAGAAGGCCCTGGCCGACTTTGACAGAGATCCTCCCAACACCAAATTTATGTTCATATTGCCTAAATGGGTCACAGCGAGTTGGTGAAGCCTGACCTCTCGCTTCAATATTATTCATGAGCACCCGGCTGGTGCTAAGATCTTCTCTGCACCGAAGGCATCATGCTACAACGTGGCCAACCTGGAGCCTTGTGGAGAAGATCGGGTATGGATCGAGGACACCAAGTGGCCAGTGGTGGTGTTGTTCAAGGACTCGCACACGGAGGAGCAGCTTGACATGAAGATGCTGCAGCATGTGAGACTTGGACACGTGGGTGACAAGTCAGTGGATCACATGTTCGCCCAGCACGTCCCCATGGGCATCACTGAAGCTCAATACTCTTGCAGCCCTGTACAACACTGCCCCGAGCGGTGCATAGCCTGCAGGCTGACCAAGGCCATCATACCATCGACGAGGCCTACAGGCAGGGTACTATCTGCAGAGCTGGGAAATCTTGTATGGTCGGATACATGTGGACCATTCAGGATCAGCGCTGGGGGGTACAGGTGGTTCGCATTATTTGTTGATGACTCTACAACCTGGATTTGCATCTTCTTTCTCAAGCTCAATTCAGACTACCTCAAGGCCTTCAAGCTATACCTGGAGGAGGTGAGGCGCCTGAGGAGCACCATGGGCCTGTCCAGTGACTACCACATGGTACTTCACACTGATGGCGATAGTACCATGATTGTTGGGCAGACTGCTACATTTTGCGAGCAACATGGTATTGAGCAGCGGCATGGTTCCCCGTACTTGCACGAGAACCAGGCCAGGGTGGAGAGGTCACACCGAGATATACAAGCTATGGCCAGAGCTCTCTTACTGACTTCTGGCTTTGGTGTGGAGATGTGGCCCTTGGCCACCCGACATGCTGTGCACATCCTCAACCGTGTGTTCAGAAAGTCCCTTGGCTGGACTTCAGCTTACTACCTCATCCAGCAGAAGCACGCGGACTTGTCACAGCTGTGGGTGTTTGGGTGTATGGCATACCCTTTCATTGACCCCACGGTTCGTGAGCATAAACTCAGTAACCGAGCACGTGAGCTCAGGTATGTGGGGCACTCTGAGGTTTCGTTCGCCTACCTCCTGTATGATCCTGAGTCTGGTAAGGTGGTCAACTCTGGCATGGTCACTTTCTCTGAGAGGTTGGACAAGCTGGGCAAAGTGGTGACCACATGGGATCCGTCTGCAGTGACTCCTCTCAAGACCAACTTCATGACCACCACTCTGGATGCGCCCTACAGAGATCCACCACCTACACTATTGGAAATTGCTGTGCTGGAGCAAGGTGTGTACTTACCTGAAGATAGTGATGAGGTGGTGGCTGTTGTGAAGGTGGAGACCTCTGATTACGTGAGCTGGGTGAGCTTGAGCTCGTATCTCGAGCCAGGAAGTGAGCGCCTGTCACTACTGAGGGATTGCCCTACATATGGGCATATCAATGCCCACTATCCACTGTTCACTGAGGTACGTGCTATCACTGGAAAGGGGGACTCTGAGGAGGCCATGGTTTGTGGACGCGCTATTGCACCACATGCTCAACCCTACTGTGTGGTCCTCCTCACCAACTTCACCGTCATGGACCTGCCTGCTGGGAACGTGCAATTTCCACCTGCACACACATGCCTGGGTGTTAAGGCTGACGTGACACCCACTGTGCAAAGCTCCCTGCTGCCAGAGGGAGTCACCGAGCCGAAGAGTCACTCTCAAGTCCTGACTTCACCTGACTGTGCTGAATGGCTCAACTCCATCCAGGATGAGCTAGAGGCACTGGTGCAGATCAAGAGGGCTTTGCTCATGATGGACGAGGAGGATGTGCCTGCTGGTGTGAAGCTGCTGGACATGTCCCTCGTCCTCAAGGTGAAGCTGGACAAGCACAGGCAACTCCTGAAAAGGAAGAGCCGGATATGTGTGCGGGGTAACAAGCAGGAGTATGGAGTGGACTATTATGACACTTTTGCACCGTGCACACAGCTGTCATCGGTCAGGATTGTTATTACCCTGGCCCTGAACCTTGGTCTGGTGGCTTACCACATGGATGTGGACACTGCATTCCTGAACTCGGTGCTTGAAGAGGATCTGTATGTTCGCCTTCCCCGAGGACTAGTCTATGGGGGGCACAGATGTGCCAAACTGCTCAAGGCAGTATATGGACTGAAGCAGGCTGGTAGAGAGTGGTTTGACACCTCCGATGCCTTCATCATGGGCTATGACTCCAGGATGAAGAGGAGCGACGTGGAGCCATGTCTGTACTCCATCCGGGACGCCGCTCTAAAGGTTATCATTCTGGCCTACGTAGATGATAACCTAGTGGCCACCAATGACAAGTCTTGGTACGACACCTTTGTGACAGCTTTCCACTCACAGTATGCGTGTAAAGATCTTGGGGTGCTGGACTTGGTCATGGGTATCAGGGTGCGCTGGGGCAGTGACATAGCATACTTATCTCAGTCTGGCTACATCTCTCAGATGATCAGCACTTATGGCCTGGATGAAGCCAAACCAGCGAGCTTGCCGATGTCACCTGGCACTGCGCTGACTCCTGCTGACGGCAAAGGGTCCTTGCCCTATCGAGCTCTTCTGGGGCAGCTGCAGTGGGTGGCTCGCTGCAGTCGACCTGACATTATGGCGGCAGTATCAGTATTGTCAAAGTTCTGTGCTACATATGGCCCGGACCACTTTGTGGCACTGAAGCAGGTCGTCAGGTACCTGAAGGGCACCATCAACTATGAACTGGTATTGCGCACTGCATCAGTGCCAGGGGGGCATGATGGTACTGGACCAAGCAGAACATTGCCACTATCTATATATACTGATGCTGACTATGCTGGATGCAAGATGACCAGAAGAAGCACGTCTGGCATCGCTGTCTTTCTCTGTGGAAGTCTAGTATTCTTCTCATCCATAATTCAGAAGTGCGTCTCACTCTCTACCACAGAAGCCGAGATTATTGCCATGTCAGAGGGGGCTCGGGAAGTGAAGTATGTTCTCAACGTGCTGGACTCATTGGTGGATATATGCAGACCAGTACCCATGTACTGCGACAACCAAGGAGCTATCCATCTTGCCACTGACTATGTGAACAACTCCCGGTCGAAGCACATTGAGGTCAGAAATATGTACATTCGGGAGCTGATTAAGGCCAAGGAGACAGAGGCGCTGTACACTGGAACAGATGACAACACCTCTGACATCATGACCAAACCACTGGCACTCCCCATCTTTCGAGTACATAGAGAACGTCTAGGTGTCATGAATCTGCCTCGTGATGATCAATGAGGACTGAAGGGGCACCATCCCCATACCACTGGAGCTGATGGGGCACCATCCCCATATCACTGGAGCTGGAGGGGCACCATCCCCGTATCACTGGAGCTGGAGGGGCACCATCCCTAAGACTGGTGTGGCAGACTGAAGGGGCACCATTCCCGAGAACTGGCATTAGCTAGACAGTCACCCTTTAGAAGGGGTATTGGAATCTGCAGTGCCTGCTGATCAGTTTGGTGTAAAGCATGACTGTCTAGGCCTTGTACAGTAGTCAGGATGCTCAAACCCTGAAGAAACCCTAAAGAAACCCTATGAAACCCTTAGATCTAGATCTGTAGATCTGCTGAACTAATCGTGGCCGTTGGATCATATGATGACCATCGGCAACACACAGTGTGTAATAGCTCGCCCCCATCTTCTGATAGTGGGCCGGAGAGTTCATCGGCCCATCGTAGGCGTGTCACTGCAGTCATTATGAACTCGACAGTGACACGTCAGACTCTAATTAGTGAACTTTCACTTAGACTGCCCAATCAGTAATGATTGGGCGCTAATGTTCGTGGCGTTTCAAGCTGCGAACTGGTTTATCTTTTGTGAATGAAAGTTTACGCTCGCTTTTGCAAACTACCCTGTATAGAATTCCAACACCAGCTGCGCGGGGTCCCATGAAAGCGTGGAAGTGGCGATAGTGGCAATGCCGAAAGCCGTGCCCGTTCGCAGATGAGGTATTCGCTGTGTTCCTGCAGGTTCAATGTTTTCTGTGCAGCTCGCAGGGCGGGGTAGTGTCACACGCGTATGCAAGGCGCTCATAAACGTCAGGCGAGCGGCAGCACCTGCTCCGTGGCGGTGCCCTTGGGGTCTCCGGAGTCACTTCCAGAGTCACCGGCAGGGTCGGCCTGTGGCACCCCGAACCCACCAACCCCCTGAATACACTGCTTCAGCTGGGATCTATCCTTGTGGGAGTGTCCACAGACCACGCCTTCATCTCATGGCGCCAGCTCACCTAGAAATGGGTGCGAGCAGCAGAGAGATGCAGTGCACCATGTGCGACAAGCCGGCGCCGCGGTCACTCCGAAGATCGCACAGCATCCCCAGAGAAACCACTGCCACAGCGCGCATCCGTGCCGGATTCGGGTCCGACCTCGTGTGTTTTGACGGGGCTGCCAGAGGGAGATGGGTCCGCGCTCACGTCCTCCTCCACAGGGCTCGCTTTCTCCTTCTTCTTCTCCTTCTTCTTCTCCTTCTTCCTGCAAAACACGCATGAGCCCCTTACACCCCTGATCTTTTGTCCAGAGTCGCACGTCCTGCACACTGTTACGTGGGGGAAAAGGTGGAGAGGAGGGACACACGCCACCACATGTGGGTCTCATCGGTTCTCCGTATCGATTGGGCCCCCGAATCTCTCACTGTTACGTGGGGAAAAGATGGAGCAGCCTTTCTTCTTCAGAATGGCAAAGCATCTCGGGGATGGCCCGTGTGCAGAGCCCTCCACAGATCACGGCTCGGGGCGCTGGGTGCTCCGAGGGTACTTCAGGGCCAGTGCCCGCACTTCAGAGCCCAGGGCGCTTGCGAGCTGGGCCGCCCGGAAGGAGCCCAGGTTGTGGGCAGGCCGCGTGCCGACTCACCGGCTCCTCCGCTCGCCCGCCTGCTTCTTCTCCTGGCATCACACGGGGCTCTCCCCAGGGGCAGTGTCAGGGTGTGACACGTGGCAGCCAGCATGCGAGCGCGCGGCCAGGCAGCCGGCACTTGCCCACGAGTGCCGCAAAGCTATCACCAGGCTCTGAGCTGGATCAGCGCCGGCATGGACAGCAGCTAGGTGGTCCATTTGCGGTGGGGGCTGAACAGCCGCACATGGAGTGAGAAGCCGGCGCATGTGGCAACGGGGCTATGCGTACCTGCTGTTCTTGTTTTTCCATTTCGAACAGCTCCTGCATCTTGCTCTCCGCTAGGTTCACTGCCTGGTCCCGCGCCTTTGTCTGTTCGCCCACGTCCCACCGAACATCACCCTCACCCCACCCCCCCTCCAGCGTCCTGCCTTGCACTCCTGGGCTGTTGGGTTGCGTCAGGAGGGAGCAGCATAATGTTGATTTGATGACAGGGTTGATGCCACGTCATTGTTGACTGCAATCCCTATAACGGCAGGACCAGGGGAAGTCACCCGACAAAAAACAGCGGTCTTTGTCAAACTCGGGCCAGGCGAAGTCTTGATGTGCCCTTGGTGCTGCGTGAGCTACCTGGCGCGCGTGCCGCACCGGTGGTTGCCGGTTCAACACTGGCTGCATCTCTGGGGAGAGGGGGGATGGGGGTATGCACGGGAGGTCTCACATGCGAGGAGAGGTGGCTGGGGGCAAGGGAGCGCGGACCTGCAGGGAGTGGCAGAGGGCGGTGGCAAGGCGCTTCTCCAAGGGCTCAGTGAAGTCCACGTAGGCGTGCTCGTGCAGCTTACCGCGATAGCTGCACAGACTCTCACGGCATCGCTCCTGTGTCCAACCCCCGTCCCCCGGCCCAGGCCCACTGCCTTTGAGCACCCCTCTGCGCGCCTGGCACTTTTTTTCCAGCGTCACAGGGCACGCGGCGCCCCTCAGGACCCCCTCTGCCCACCTCACCCCTTCTCAGCATTCCAGGAGCGCCTGCCACCCCCGAGGACCCAGCATCGTTCCCACATCTCGATCTGACACCAGCCCCCCCTGCTGACGCCATATGAACATGGCGTCCGCCTAACATTATCTGCGATCCCATCTGGGACGCGCCGCGGCATTCCCTGTGTGAGACGCCGCTGGGCACAGCCGTCAACGCGGAGCCCTGCGAGCGCGCCATATGCAGGAGGCCCCTCCGCACCTGTCTGTGCTTGGCCTGAAGGATCACCTGCAGCGCGCACACCCGGCCGCCACCCCCCCAGGTCCCCTCCCCGTCAATCAGCCATGCAACGTATGGAAGGGTGCACGGTGTGAAGCCGAGCACGTGCTGCTCTGATTCATGTGCAGGAGTTGATGGATTTGCTTTTCCAGATGCGCCGACGCTGGCCTACCCACGGGCCCGTCCATGCATTTCCAGGCGCGCTGATGCTGGCCTCCGCGTGGGCCCGTGCATACTCTGCAAATAGCGCTGTTCTGAGGAGCATTTCCCCTCCATTAG
Organism: Cymbomonas tetramitiformis; assembly: GCA_001247695.2. NCBI lineage: Eukaryota > Viridiplantae > Chlorophyta > Pyramimonadophyceae > Pyramimonadales > Pyramimonadaceae > Cymbomonas > Cymbomonas tetramitiformis. Next base: position 5,475 of record LGRX02024823.1, on the reverse strand, counting down.
AGAAACGTGCTGGTGGAGTGGAAGTCAGACCGGACCGCCATTGGGGCACGGTGAGCGCATGGTGAGCACTGCATGGCGGCGGACGGGGCGGCGGCAAGGAGGCAAAGCTCCAAGCGAGTGAGGCACGTGGCTGAGCTCCTCACCCTGTCACACTGGCGGATCTCCTCCGTGGCCTCCAGGTGGAACACCGAGCTGGTGCCAGTCCAGTTCTCGTTGAAGTACGGCACCCAGCGCCCGATCACGTGCTCTTCCTCCTCCCCGCTGTCTTCCCAGCTGTCACTGTGCCCGGCCACGCACCCAGCAAGGTGTCAAATATCGGCATGCTCAACGGGAAACTCCTCGAGAGCCCTTTGCGCTACACCTACCAACATTATCGACAAACACTCCCCAAGCAGGGAATTGCTATGTCTCTCCGATGTGGTCATGCAGCGCCCTATGACGTCATCAGGGATCCCATGTCCTCTCCCGCCAAGCTAGGCGCCCAGGAGTCATCCAGTGCTTCCGATCGAAGGGTCCTAGCTGCGCCTAGGTGCGCGACTCACCTGTTGGACATCTTGTCGGTGCGATACTTGAACTCGTCCTGCGCTTTCCTCAGCACAGGCAGGTCCCTCGGTGCTGCGCCGCCGTGCACGCTCGACCTGGATTGGCCCGCGCTGGATGCGGAGGGCCGCGCCGCGTACAAGTTGCACATCTTCTTCAAGTGGACCAGGATGTGGCCGCGCGCCTCCGAGGAGAGCTCCTCGTCGCGGGTGGCCTCTGTCACACGCAGCGCCCCTCAGTTGCGCCACGCGGCTCCTCGAGTGCGTCTGCCTGGTTCCCGCGGCACCACAGGGGAAAATGCACATTCCAGGCAGCAGTGGGTTGAGAGGACCGAGGCAGCCCCCTCCCCGTCCCCTCCCCACACTCTTCCATGGAGAAACATCAGGACCACAGAATAGTGGGGAAACGAATGGCGCACTCACCTCTGAACACAGAGATCATGTTCTGGAAATGGCCGGTCAGATCCTTATAAGGCACCCGCCATTTTTCCTCATCCTGCTCAGCCCGGCGGCACGAGCGGGGGAGAGAAGGGCGGCAGGATGCTCAGGGACATGGGGCATGCCACAGACTGAGCATGCGGAAGAGCAGAACTTTTCAGATTGATGGAGGAGGCGGCGGCATGTGCTGACATCGCCACTGCACCGAGCTTTGTCACAGCGCTTGCGTGCCCTTGATCCACCGCTGTCTGCATTCAGCCGGGAGTTTGCGCTTTGGAGCCAATGCGATGCGGGGCCCCTTGCCGGAGGCGGGGGAGCACCATAATGCGAGGCGGGCTTGCCGGAGGCGGGGGAGCACCACAATGTTGCCTTTGAGTTCCGTTATTTTCGAGGAAAGGTTCCTCGAGAAGTTCGAAAAGTTCCAGCACTGCTGCACGGCGTTCATCTCCAGGCCAGTGGCGCCCTGCAGCAACGTGCGGCGCCAAGTAAGATGCATGTGGTTGCCGATCTCCTTGCTGTGAGGCCTTCAGGTCAAGACTGCGGCCTGCGTCAATGGTGCAGGAGAGGGGCGCGGCTCTCCGCACGGCCTCCTTCCGGTGAGCAGTGACTGCCAGTGTCAATGCAGAAGAGCGGGCCGCCAGCGGGCACGGCAAGTGATGCAAGGACGAGGCAGCCGCACCGTCATCAAATAATTTTGATCGGGATGATGCTTCAGCATATCAGATTCCTTATTCTTCTGTTCAGCTTTCTGCGTTCTTTCCAGCTCATCTCGCAGGTCTTTGATAGTTCTCGACTTGCGCATCACTTGGATCTGAGCCCCCCAGTCGCCCGCAGCCCCCGCATCACACCCATCTCATGGCCAGAGGCGGAATCCATCAAAAGGAGGAAACTGCAGGAAGGGGTCTCCCTCCCACATCCCTGTCCCGTCCATGTATCTGCCTGCTGCGAGTTGCGCGCCCAACGGGTGGTGAGCACCCAGCTCGCACAAGGCCCGTGCACCATGGGCAGCACACCGGCATTCGTGGACTGCTAGTGCCAAGACATCAGCCTACCTCGTGGAGTGTATAAAGCCGTTCGAGGTGGTCCACCAAGCTGCAATCACCGCCCTCCCACCGCGCTGCGTTAGATGAGTCTCGCGCACAGATGGTGCCAGCACAGCTTAGACCAGTAACATGTACCATTGCGGGACCAGGCAAGACGGTGGCAGCGGACACCAGCTGTGTGGGAGTCACCTCGACAGTGTTGCCTCCCCTGGAGGGGAGGTGATGCACCGTTCCAGCTGGATCTTCAGTTTCTCGTGCTGCAACAACATCTCCTCCCCTCATCCAGCGATGTGCTCACCACTTCATCAGCCATCATCAGCCACCCGCTGCATGATCACCATGTCACCGAGAAAGAATCGCACGTCATCCGGAAATCATTACAGATTGGTAAGAACCTTTGACAGGTTCGCAAGCATCCAGCACACGTTATCAAGAGGTCACCGAGAGTCCACCTCGTGTATTGACAAGCAGATTGTCAGATTGCAGGGTTGCAGGGCTTCCGGCTGCCTCCGGATCTTCAGGGGCTTGCTGCAGGAAGGCCGGGCGCGGGATGATGGCATGTGCGTGCGCACCCGGGTGATGAGGTCAGCAGCTTCCAACATTTCTTGTACCTGCTCTGTGATGTGGAGTAGGGTCTCTGCCGACTTGCTGTGCTCAGCCCCACCCTAAGCGGTTAGTACGTGATCCCGCATTTCACATTACCAGCTGCGGTGGGCGGGTTCCAGGGGCATTGGGAGAGCGGTGTGCGGATGGTGCATGGGGCAGGCGTGGAGGGCGGAATGTGTGTACATCTGGAGAGGGCTCAGCAGGTAGGGTGGGGGGCCGACGATGCCACACAGAGAACGGCGGCTAGTCGCGCACCTTTGATTGGTGACGCCTAGAGGAAATTCATGACTCCCGCCCTTCTCGAACAGCCATTCGAGCACACCGTGGTTCGGAGGCGACAAGCCATTGGTCTTCTGAAGCTCCTCGGAGAGCTGCCAGCAATCGATGCCCGGTCATTTCAGTAGCTGGAGGGCAGCGCGAGGAGTACTGCGACAGGGTTCTCCGGCTGCCGGATCGGCGCGGGTGTCTCGGTGCAAGCCATGGCTTCGCAGTGGTCGCAACAGGGGTTGGCGCAGGAGTCCCCAGGCAGAGGTGCCCCTCCGGTCATCTCGCATCGGGGGAGGGAGGCGTGGAGGGGGGCGTGGATGATGCAGTCTGCAGGCCACTGACTGTGGAAAGCAAGTGGCCAGTGGGGAGAAGGCGTTACCTCCAGGTCCTCGCCGTTGCTAGACAAGCTTAGAACCTTTTGGGCCGTACGATCGGGCAACTGGGCCATCCGAGTCGTGGAGACCCAATCCGAGATCAGATGGCTGGTGGTTGGTGTGGCGTCAGCACTCCAGATGCGTATCAGGTTGACGAGCTCGTCTTCGGGAAGCGGCAGGGCTGCCCTCGCGCGCCGCAGCAGGCTACACATTTCCTGTCAGCCCGCAAATCACACACGCGCCCTGCATCATGCCTGATCACTTCTCTGCAGACACGGTCCCCCGGCCCTAACTGCCCGCCAGCTGCCACCAAACTGCTGGGCACAAATGCCCCCAACTGCTGGGCACACAACACCCCCTCGAAAATGAGTGGAGCCCGGAGAGTGGAAAGTGGCCAGGTGTGCGGACAGGACATGTGTATGGGAGCGCTGCCTGCTCCCCCCCGGGTGCCTTTAACATGTGGTATAGGCAGGTACAGTTGCAGAGTGCAGTGGAGGGGAGACACATGCTTGGGGCGCACATTGGCCTCAGCAGGCACCCCAGCATCCGGTCCCAGAGCCTCGCTGATGCTTTCCTGCAACATGATGTTTTCCTTGGGTGTGGTCACCAAGTTCCAGCAGTTGTCCACGCTTCTCTCAACGTCTTTATCTGGCAACCCCACCCCACGGCTCAGCCACACTCAGTCCAGGCGGGCCGCGCCTCGGTGTGGCGCGCAGCTGAGGATGCACGGCTGCGCTCTCGCGCCAACGCCGATGCCGTGGTGGCCTCGGTGTGGCGCGGCCCTGCGCACTGCAGCGGGATGATGCTCCAGCAGCTCCACGCCGGCACGTGTTCGAACGTCCCTAGGCGCCGTATGCACTCAAAGCTTGAAGGCCCTTTAGGCCATGCCACGTGACAAGCCCCGCACCCGCGCCGTCTCCTCTGCTGAGCAGCTTGGCCAGCTCCTGCTTCCAGGTCTTGACGATGCCCTCCGTCTGTGAAGCCAAGCACATCCACGCCCGTCATCAAATTTGCCCCAGCGAGGGGCAGGGAAGTGAAGCGTACACAGAGGCAACGAGGCCCCTGCATTATTCTTCGGTGCATGCCGTGTAGGCGGCCGGCCCAAATGCTAGGCACTTGTGGAATGTAAGTCGAAGGCAGAGGGCACCTGAGAAACCCTGGAATCCGCTTGCACATGTGGAGATGAGAGAATGCAGCTGTTCCCGAGGGAGCCGCCACCCTCCGCTGCATTGGGGGGCTGCTGACGTGGGCGCAGAGACCATGGCGGATGCCTCTGCTGGAGCATGAGAGGGAGTGCTGCGCAGCGGTTGCAGCGGGCGCACGCCGAAGATTGCGTCTCTCCCCGAGTGGTGTGGCACTCACCACCTCTTCCTTGGAGGGATGGCGCTCAACTCTCTCCCGGATCTCCATCAGCCACTCCACCAGGCTCGGCACCAGCTCCGCCATGGTCATCTCCGCGTCTATCTCCTCCTGCATCCTCTCGCAGGCGTCACATGCAGCATAGCGCAGGAACACTCCACAGCTACAGGTGCATCCTCAGGGCTATGCTGTAGCCTTCCTGATGGCTGCACTGAAAGCAGGTCCACACATCCTGCAGCATGTGTGAAGCACTCGGGATGGCATCGCAGGGGGGGCTCACCTCAGCGCCTTCCTCTGCATCCCACCACTCCGATTCCTCCTCGGAGTTGCTGCTCTTCCACCTTGAAAACGACCTGCACAGCAAGCGGCACCGCCACATCAACTGAAAGGTGTACAGCCCACGCGCCATGCAGCCGGCGCCATACTTCTCCCCATGCGCTCCTCGCACGCAGCCACCGTCAACCTACCGGCGCGTCAACGTGCCAATATCCCCCCCTTCCACATGCAGCCGCCGACACAATACCATGCCAGTGCGCCCGGAAATCTGCAGCCGGCGTCAAATCATGGTGCCGATGTGCCCTCCACGAGCCGCTGCCACCCAAATACCATACCAATGCGCACCCCATATACGCCGGCCAAAGTCTCCCTCCCAGGGCGCTTTCCAAATGCACCGACCACCAACTCTCCCTGCCAGTGCGCTCCCCACATGAAGCCAACGTCGAAGCACCGCGCCGATAAAACCCTCCACATGCAGCTGGCTGCAAATCAAAGTTACAATGTGCTCCTGGCCGCCATCCATTTACCGTGTCAATGCACACTCGCTTGCGTGGCCGCCATCCATTTACCGTG
>LGRX02024822.1:0-46214 GCA_001247695.2 Cymbomonas tetramitiformis | reverse complement strand
TTGGGGTGGGGAGTGGACATGATTGTGTGATCAATCAAGGGTGTCTATCCCACTTCGCGCCGAATGAGGCGCGGGGTGGGTGGATACTAACCCTTGTTAGCGCTTGTGCGTGCTTCTTCTGCGGTCGCGAATCAGCGGCCAAGGGGGTTGGCGACGGCGGTGAGACACACGCGTGGGTCAGGTGGGGCGGCGGTGCCATGAAACGGGAGGAGCGTGGCACGGTGTTGGCTTGGGGTGGGGAGTGGACATGATTGTGTGATCAATCAAGGGTGTCTATTCCACTTCGCGCCGAATCAGGCGCGGGGTGGGTGGATACTAACCCTTGTTGTTAGCGCTTGTGCGTGCTTCTTCTACGGTCGCGAATCAGCGGCCAAGGGGGTTGGCGACGGCGGTGAGACACACACGTGGGTCAGGTGGGGCGGCGGTGCCATGAAACAGGAGGAGCGTGGCGCGGTGTTGGCTTGGGGTGGGGAGTGGTCATGATTGTGTGATCAATCAAGGGTGTCTATCCCACTTCGCGCCGAATCAGGCGCGGGGTGGGTGGATACTAACCCTTGTTGTTAGCGCTTGTGCGTGCTTCTTCTGCGGTCGCGAATCAGCGGCCAAGGGGGTTGGCGACGGCGGTGAGACACACACGTGGGTCAGGTGGGGCGGCGGTGCCATGAAACGGGAGGAGCGTGGCGCGGTGCTGGGGGATTAATGTCGGTCCAAGATTTCGTCCGTCCGTCCGTCGACCATATCGCAAAAATGAGACACGCGGGTGTCTCATTATATTCTCATTTTTTGAAAAGTTATGATAACGAGGTTTTTTTTATATGACTAGATAGCATTTGGAGAGTAGATAATGACACGTTATTTCAAAATTTGAAATTTTAGGGTATAGCCCGAAATTTTGGGTTTCCAGGCGATTTTTCGCCCCGTTTCGGGCGGTGCTCAGGTGTCAATCGGCGGAAGTTATGATAACGAGGTTTTTTTTATATGACTAGATAGCATTTGGAGAGTAGATAATGACACGTTATTTCAAAATTTGAAATTTTAGGGTATAGCCCGAAATTTTGGGTTTCCAGGCGATTTTTCGCCCCGTTTCGGGCGGTGCTCAGGTGTCAATCGGCGGAAGTTATGATAATGAGGTTTTTTTTATATGACTAGATAGCATTTGGAGAGTAGATAATGACACGTTATTCAAAAATTTGAAATTTTAGGGTATAGCCCGAAATTTGGGGTTTCCAGGCGATTTGTCACCGAGATTCGGGTGGTGCTCAAGTGCCATTTGTTGAAAGTGGTGATAATGACGATGTTTTCAGCTTGGATACGTCAAAGTCATTCCAAACAAACTGAGTCTGAAGAAACTTTTGTTCATATCTTACATACACCCCGAGAATGGGAGGCTTTAATGTTAAAAGCGGTGGCCACACCTTAAATCTAGGGGGTGTAGGTCTGCACGAGACTGTAACTGTGGGCGTAGCACAAAAAATCAACAAAAACCGACAAAAGGCAAGAATAATGCTACCAGATAAGACGTTGGTGCTATGAAAATATACAGTCTTTATTTGAACAGGCAAAGCACCCAGGGTTAGGGGTTTTCTTGCGGGCGCGGTATTATTCACTGTACAGGCCGGTACATACGATGGCAGTGCAGGTGCGATCTCTCAGTTCGTTTGCTGGCTGGCTTATTAAGCATAACTACCTATTTGCTAACAGACATGTACAGGTCAAACGTTTGCACAATCACCTTGGCGCGCAGAACTTGTTCAGACACTTCCAGGTGCTGGGCGAGCTCCTTGTACCCGTTGTACTGTGCGATCGCCGACCGTTTCTTGTCCTTGTCCTCGCACTTCAAGTCTGTCCAGAGGCTTTCTCCTATCTTCTCAGCGTCAGCTTTCGCCGCCGGGGTGAGGTCGAACTGACCTGGCCACTGCGGACCTGGTCGTGGTGGAGAAGCGAACATCGCCGGTCGTGATGGAGGAGAGGCTCCCGGGACTTTGGAGCCCGTTGGCGTCGTTAAAGCAGGTGACCCTCCTACTGCGCCGAGCGCTGGCGCTCCCGGGTAAAAGCCTCCTCCGCCCAGTTGGAACATTTGGGCGAACGGGCCTGCTGCTGTTACTGCCTGTTACCGGTGACGTACCAACCGCCCCCCCCCACACCAGTTACAAGTTCCGTGTCTTTCAATCTGGACCTCAAGCCAGAGTTCCCTCCTCCACAATAAACACAAACAACTTGAACGTAACAACTAGCTCCTACCTGCACGGCTGTCTTCAGGATCTCCCTCATCGCTGCAGCCTCCGAGGCGTGGTGATTGTTAATCTCCTTCAAGGTGTCCGCGTTCTTCTCTAGCATCCTCTGTTGGGCCAGTGCATTATTTTCGAGCATCTTCGCCTGGGCGTCGTGGGCCATTTTCGCAGTCTCGGCAGTGGTCCTTTGGAAAGACTCCTGTGCCTCCTTCAAAAGCGAGTCCCGAGAAGTAAGCGCCTTCGTGTTCTCCTCCAGCAAAGCCTGTTGCGCCTTCGTGTTCTCCTCCACCAACACCTGCTGCCCTGACCAGAATGAACCCAATGTTTTCTGGTGCTCCACGGCACGAGTCTCCTCCCGTTGCTTCGCCTCGGCCATCTGCATCTGCAGGGCTTCAGCGTGCTTCGTCGTAAGGAGCTCCACTGTCCTACGGCTTTCGTCTCGCTCGGCAGACAGGGCCGAAGCCAGCTGTTTTTCCCCGCGCAGACGTTCATCCTCCACCTTCTTCTGCATCTCTTCTCGAAGGCTCGCCAGTGTCTCATCCGCCTTCTTCTTCTCGGCATCCACTGCTTCCTTGGCCTTCTTCAGCTCATTAAGGTCCCGCTCGCTTTCTTCACGTTTCCGCTTGTCACCGACGCTCTGCAGCCTCCGCGTCTCGTCGTCCACCGACACCGCGAGCAAGGCACTCCTCAACTCCCCCGCTTTCACGTTCTGCGGAGGTCCGTCCATGCGTAACAAAACATCGGTCAGTACGTACCCAGCTGTAACAAAAAAAAAACAGACGGTTGTAACTCAAGGAAAAACTCCGTACTCACCTGCTTAGCCGCATGCAAGGCAACTGCTTCCGGCGGAGGCTGCTTCTTCCCCCCTCGCCGTCCGACGTCGCCCATATCTTCGTCGCTGCTGTCATCCTCTTCGGCAAGATCCATTGATAGGTACACGCACTACCGGGGCTTTGCCCTTCCCGCCTGGGATAGGGGTCGTGGTCTTCGGGGTGGAAGGCGGCTTCCGCGAGCTTCCAGTCGGGAAATCCTCATACACGGCGGTTTGGCCCTTGTTGCCTAAGATGATCTTCCCCACTACTCGCGCAGGGGCGTTTGTTTTGAATTGGCTGCCCGCCAAGCACCACTTCCTAGCCTCAAACTTCCCACCAGCCTCTTTGCCCACCAGCTTCTCTGCTTCCTCGATCTTCTGCCAGAACAACTTCAGGACCTTATTGAACAACCCGTAGTTCTTGTTCTCCTTCTCAATTTCTGGTCTGGTTAGCGGCCCTTCTTTTCTGTCTTCCACCAGGCGCGTGACGACGCCTGTCAGAGAAGCCTTCGAGCCACTCTTCTTTGTTATTCGCACGTGCGGGTAGTCGCCGGCATACTTCTCCTTTCGCTTCATCTCAAGCTTCCGTTCATACACAGCGGAAGCCTGGAACATCGTGCAACTAAGCTCGCCCGGCTTGGGGTCATTGTTGTTTATCGCCATGTAAGTGGCGTGCCACTGGCCAACCCATGTCAGGCAAACGAACCTGTGGGCACCAACAACCTCCTTATTCATATATCTTGACTATGTACCACAAACGAATGTGTTACAAATGAAGTTGGGTCAGTGACAGGTTCATGGTCTGGCAAACGAACCTGTGGACACCACGAAAGTCCTTGTGCATGGTGGTGGACACCCTCATCCCTTGCACCACTTCAAACCGGAACTCCAGGTACCGCTCGCACTTGATAGAAGTCTTGAAGGCTGGGATGATCGACTTTCCCTCCAGTATGCCGCTCTTGTTCGGTACCTTGTTTACCTGCTGGTCAGGAACAAACTTCTGATAACTGACAATCACCCCGCTGTTCCCCAATTCCTCGGAAAGACGCGCGTCGAGATATTTCGGGCTGGTCTTCAAGTCGGCTGATATCGTGAATTCCAGCTTATCTATAGGACCTTGGCCTGCTGGCAGTGCAATCCTGGTAATACCCTCCACGTCCTGGAACTTTTCGATACAAAAAAGTAATGCCTCTTGAACAGTACCCAAAACTTCGCAATCGTGTCGGGGATGCAATATAAGGATGGCGTCCGCGTAAGGACAGTCCTTTGGCATCTCGTACAACATGGTCTTCACCGTCGAAACGAACGCCAACTCGGGTTGCAGCCTTTTGTTCTTCGCCTTGAAGGACAGAAGAAACCCCCATCGTTGCGCCTCCGGCTCCTTATCGCTTTTGGGCTCCCAGGTCGAAGGGTTGGTGGCGTCCGTGCAGGCTGCAGAACCTTTAAGCACTTCTTCCATCTCCGGGGTATGCTTCTGGTTAAATATAGATGGCTCGCTGATTTCACAGCCACTGTGCTGCAACATCAGGACCAGGTCAGCGTAGGTGTATGGCGCCTGCAACGTCCAATTTTCAATTACCTGCATGCGCTGGTCAGCCACCGCACCCCTCGTCTCGTGTTCTTCGGTAGCAATGGGGTTATCTTGAAGTACCATTTGTGCCAGCGCTACGGGATCCCACCCTTGATCGGTCTCCTCGTCCAACCCAGTCGGCTGGAAGCCCGGGAGGTCCACGATATCTGGTACCTGATTCAACAACGTAGGACCACTGGCTTCGCCAGAGGACACCGCCGTCTCCCCCGTGTCCCCCTGCTCCAAGGCTTCAGACGCTGTCTTAGCCAATTTCGACACATCAGTGGGTTCAAGGCTGTCGCGACGCTGGGATCCCAATTCAGCGACTGTTCGGAGATCGTCAACGGCTGTAGTTTCGCTTGCATGTGCGCTGCCCTGTCCGCTGTTGTCACTGCCGACCAGCAGAAGCTCGTACTTCTTCTGCATCAGCTTTATCCGATAAAGGCTCCTACCGTGCGGATCCCATGCATCCTCTGGTGCTGATTGGATAAATGTTGGTTCAGCTGGTGTTTCTGGTTTCCCCGAGCGATACGGTAACCCATCGTGCACAGTGTCGATCTCCTCGTCCGTCATGAGCGCCACTTCTCTGAAGGCCGACCCGGCAGGCAACTGGTACCCCATATATACCGCAAACTTCTCGTCCTCGTAAGTCATTTCGTTGAAATACCTGTCAAGTTCCTGCCGTTCAGACTCATCCAACTTTCGACTGTGGGCATTCTGAAGCAGGCACAACATCCGCTGCCCCAGTTTGAAAGCCTCGCGACCTTCAGGCTGCACGATGTAGTGTACGTCGCTACCCACGTCTAAATCAACCTCCAGAAGATGTCCTGACTCCTTAGGATCTAAATATCGGACCATGACCGTCTTGTTTGCCTCTATTGTGTGAACAACAACACACAAAACATAGTTATGGGGGTGCGTAATCTCGGCGGCGAGATTGAAAGCAACCAGTTCCCCACGGTCCGTATCGTTCCCCCGAAGCAAGCGAGGTGCCCCTTCTTCAGATGGTTCTTTGAGAATCTTGCAGAGGTGCGTGCGGACGAACGCATCTGCCGGCGTCGAACCTGAGGACACACGATGTTCCATCAAGAACACGGAGGACGCGACATAGTGAAATTTAGGTTTTCGAACAGTACCTGGGGATGCTGGTTGAGACGAGCCAGACTCGGCTGCCCTATCCCTCATATCCTCCAGAAGTTCCACGCAAGTCTTGTGGGCTCGTAGTTCCCACGCCGTTTTCGCCTTTTGGTCCTCGCTGTCTCCGGTCCAAGGTGCGTAAACTTCTTTTAAGCGATCGAAGTTTTGCATTATGTCTATGTCCACCTGTCGACGCGACGCATCTTCCGAGTGCAAGCTGAACAGGAAACCTTTCCGAAGATACCCAAACCCTTCTTCGTCTACTAACTTAAGGGTTTCAACCTGAGCGAGCTCTTGTTTTGTCTCGATGTGAGAGCCCAAATATATTAGCGTATCATTATCAACACCCGCCTTCTCCTTCCCGGCGCACCGCACAATCACCGCCGAATCCGTCTTCAACTGCGTGCCGTCATTCTTAAACTTCCGGATATCTTCCAGAAGTTTATCATCATGAAACACCTCCTCCAAAAGATCTATTACAATTGACGGTAGAAAAGACGACATTGCGAAAAGTTTTGTATGCAGCACAACGGGCTCTGTTTAACCCTGCGAAACTCCCCGCCCAAGTCTTCGAAAACTTGGGCGGTCACTATCATCGCCCCGCCCAAGTCTTAGGAAAGTTGGGCGGTCACTGTCATCGCCCCGCCCAAGTCTTAGGAAACTTGGGCGGTCACGGTCATCGCCCCGCCCAAGTTCTCGAAAACTTGGGCGGTCACTGTCATCGCCCCGCCCAAGTTCTCGAAAACTTGGGCGGTCACGGTCATCGCCCCGCCCAAGTTCTCGAAGACTTGGGCGGTCACGGTCATCGCCCCGCCCACGTTCTCGAAAACTTGGGCGGTCACGGTCATCGCCCCGCCCAAGTTCTCGAAAACTTGGGCGGTCACGGTCATCGCCCCGCCCAAGTTCTCGAAAACTTGGGCGGTCACGGTCATCGCCCCGCCAAAGTTCTCGAAAACTTCGGCGGTCACGGTCATCGCCCCGCCCAAGTTCTCGAAAACTTGGGCGGTCACTGTCATCGCCCCGCCCAAGTTCTAGAAAACTTTAGCGGTCACTATCATCGCCCCGCCCAAGTTCTAGAAAACTTGGGCGGTCACGGTCATCGCCCCGCCCAAGTTCTCGAAAACTTCGGCGGTCACGGTCATCGCCCCGCCCAAGTTCTCGAAAACTTGGGCGGTCACTGTCATCGCCCCGCCCAAGTTCTCGAAAACTTGGGCGGTCACGGTCATCGCCCCGCCCAAGTTCTCGAAAACTTCGGCGGTCACGGTCATCGCCCCGCCCAAGTTCTCGAAAACTTGGGCGGTCACGGTCATAGCCCCGCCCAAGTTCTCGAAAACTTCGGCGGTCACGGTCATCGCCCCGCCCAAGTTCTCGAAAACTTGGGCGGTCACTATCATCGCCCCGCCCAAGTTCTCGAAAACTTGGGCGGTCACTATCATCGCCCCGCCCAAGTTCTAGAAAACTTGGGCGGTCACGGTCATTGCCCCGCCCAAGTTCTCGAAAACTTGGGCGGTCACGGTCATCGCCCCGCCCAAGTTCTCGAAAACTTGGGCGGTCACGCTCATCGCCCCGCCCAAGTTCTCGAAAACTTGGACGGTCACGGTCATCGCCCCGCCCAAGTTCTCGAAAACTTGGACGGTCACTGTCATCGCCCCGCCCAAGTTCTCGAAAACTTGGGCGGTCACGCTCATCGCCCCGCCCAAGTTCTCGAAAACTTGGGCGGTCACGTCATCGCCCCGCCCAAGTTCTCGAAAACTTGGGCGGTCACTGTCATCGCCCCGCCCAAGTTCTCGAAAACTTGGGCGGTCACTGTCATCGCCCCGCCCAAGTTCTAGAAAACTTGGGCGGTCAAGGTCATAACCCCGCCCAAGTTCTAGGAAACAAGGACCCTCATATCAGGTAAGCGTTCAAATATGAAACAGCATAACAACGGTACGCGTCTCGCAAGATGAGCAGCAATAGCAGCAACTCCAGCGGCAGGAGATTGTCAAAGCAGAAGACTCTTCAAATTGCACAGTCCAATATTCCCGGACTATGCGAGGGCGGTTTCAGCTGTGGGTGCGATCGGAACTGCAGTTTCTTGTTCAGCACATTCAAGGGCAATACTGTATGGACCATAAGGAGCGCATGGGCCAAACTGAGTTCAAGTCTTACATTATGGCAACTATGCGCAAAGCGATCGTGAAGCGCGAGTCTGGAGAGCGTGTTATTGGCACCCTGAAGCTTTTCGAAAAGGAGATCTGCGAGGAGCATCCGGGTTTTTTTGCCCTGCATAACTTACGTAGAGATTCGGCTTTGAGATGGGTTCCGCATATATGCGCATTATGCTTGCAACACCCGCATAATTACGGGTGTATACACCTTGTGTAAAACTCCTGCATAAAAGGTACATACAGCAAATCTCCGGAATTTATGCACCCCCCGTATTTATGCGCATTATGGTTGCGACACCCGTAAGTATGCGGTATACTGCATATCTCGTAAGTATGCTGCATATTTGTGGATCCATAAGTATGCAGCATACTACATATCGTGTAAGTATGCTGTATATTTGTGGATCCGGAATAGTTGCAGGTAGTATGCATCGCGCATATATATGTAATATATTTGCATTATATATGTATCACATGACGCGCTGCTGTGTGCTTTCGATATGCGAACGTAAGTACAGTACCACTCAGCAGTAGATGTATTTCACGGCTGAGTGTAGCTGCCTCGATGTGCTAGTCCACAGCAAGCGTGCATGCGCTACTTCGCAGCACTCCGAGTTATGAACGAGATACGCTGCGTGCGTGGCCCTAAACTTAACGAATGCGCGTGTACAAGCATCGGACTCTACAGCAAGACAAACGAAGTGCGCCGATAAGATACTGAAAGCATTGCGCAAACAGAATTAAAAGTTTACAAAAATACTAGTTTACGCCTGCATCTATCAACTGTAGCAGAGGTCAACGTTTTTCAAAGCAGGGTCTAGGCTAATTCATCTAATGAAACAAACATGGCATTTCGCGTCCCACTCCTTTCCACATTGATATGATAACAGCCATACCTGAAACACACACAAGCAAACGTTCGGTCAGTGAAAGACTTTCCAACCAGAGAAATATGACAGTCTGTGCAGTGGGAATATTTCCCCCTCACCACAGATCCGTGAAGCATTTCTCAACCCAAAATAAGTTCCCAAAAATCACGTTACGTGATTTCGCACAGGGACGTTCGTTGTTTCAACCAATGGTCACATACAGAGTGGGGGCCACAATATATTTTGTCTCAATCACACTTGCGAAGACAAGTTTTAGCAACCGCTCCCACTGCTGTGATGGTTTGTAGTGGATTTTGGAAATCGCCAGGAGGCAAAAGGGGGTGCCTAAATTGTAAAAAATACCTTGCGAGGTTTGGACCGTTCGCCGTTAGCAGACTCCAGCGAACCCAACCTGTGAATACACGGCGTGTGTGATCAGTAGTTAAAACGAACGTTTGAAATAACAGCACGGAAACAAAAAGAAGACTGACGGGTGAGAAGACCCGCTGCTGTGCATGCAAGTGGTTCAGCCGCCAGTCTTCTTTAATGCATACCTTGGAGTTCGTGAAATTTAATAGTTCCTACTGCTTCGTTCTCGAATTCGGGTGCGCGAGTCAACTCACGTCATCATCGGTCCCGAAAGAATGTCCGTGTCCCGTCACATGGGCATCGCATCGCTCGAGGCGTCGATCGTCACGTCGCGTCGTGCTCGCGATGTGTTCAGTATCGAGTACAGTATGGAGTATGATACTCATACTGATACTAAGTAAGTCCGTATCAATATCGAATATGAGTACTGCAGTATCTTGTATCTGTAAATATGGGTGTAAATGGGGGTGGGGGGGGAGTTAAGTATGAAAATGTTCGGGAAGGGCGGGGGGGGGGAGGGGTTACCCCCCTTGATTTCACCGTGTTATTAAGGAAATTATGTGCTAGTTGGGGGGGTCTATCGCGGTACCGTCATGGGCCCTCCATTAGTATCGCGCCCCCCATAATCTTATTAGGAGGTCTCGAGAAGAAAATAATTTTCAGTTTCGCGGATGAAACGTGACCGGATTCATGCGGTGTTCGATATGCCAATATGTTCGCATGGATAAGCTTGTGTGTTGGGTGCAATTTCACCCCCAAAGGCTGAGTACATCAAAAGTTAGTCCCATAACAATAACCCTATCGGTATGGCGGGCGGGCGCCGCTAGAAAATAATTTTCAATTTCGGATGAAACGTGACCGGATTCATGTGTTCGATATGCCAATATGTTCGTATGGATAAGCTTGTGTGTTGGGTGCAATTTCATGATCGGGATGCTGCGTTCGATATGTCAAAATATTCCCATGTATCATCTCATATAGTCGTGCGCGCATTTGTAGCCCCATCGACTGAGCATGTCGACTTTTACGAACAAATTAATAACCCGCTATGATGAAATTAATTTCAGTTTCAAGTCCAAAATGATCGGGATGTTGCGTTCGATATGTCAAAATGTTCTTATATATCACCTCATATAGTGCGCGCATTTGCAGCCCCATCGATAGAGCATGTCGACTCGTTACGAACAAATAAATAACCCTATGCGGCTTTGGCGACAAGTGAAAAATTAATTTCAGTTTCAAGTCCAAAATGATCGGAATGCCGCGTTCGATATGTCAAGATGTTCTAATATGTCACTTCATATAGTGCGCGCATTTGCAGCCCCATCGACTGAACATGTCGATTTTTACGAACAAACTAATAACCCTATGATTTGGCGACAAGTGAGAAATTAATTTCAATATTGATATATATATAACATACAACTATGATATATATATGTGCCTAAACACAATTCGATGTCGAGGAAAACGATAGTCCGATCCATTTTCCATGATTCGCACGCGTTCGGATGCTATTTCGGCAGAAATCCTATGGGGTGTCGCCGCGAGAAGTGCATGACCCATCTATACATTACTTCCACTATGCCCATTGGTATCTTCCCTAGCGGGGTATGAGTCCGCTTGTGTTCCTAACCATTATTTATGCACGTGTTTTCTTTTCACAACGCGGGCTTTGATTCCGCTTCTTTGTATTATCTAAGTAGCACAGATATTGCTCAGGATGGCATATGCACACAAGGGTTTGGCGCGAACAAGCATAACTGAAAAACTTTGCACCCTCTGCCTGGTGCGTGGCTGAAAGGGCCCTCCATATGCTCTGCACTAGGGTCATGGGGGTTTATGCGAATATGCTATGCACTTTTCTTCCGAGGGGCTTCAAACTTAAGCTCAACTGGAATTTTAACTTATGCTCGATTAGAAACTTATGCGTGGTCATGCAAGCCATATGTGCTTATTAGAAACTTAAATGCCGGCGGACACTTACCTTCCACTTCATGTCCTTCGCTGCAAGCTCATCTTTACCTCGACACCTTACACAGGAAGCACACATACATTCCCTTAGACCCTTCTAGGATAAATTGCAAGCATTACTACCTTAAGAAATACAATCTAGTCGTCATGCTTAGATAGAAAAAATAGAGTCCTATGCGCTGGGCGCTCCTTCTAGTTCCTCGAGAGAGCTCCACCCTTAATCTTCAAGGGGGCGCTCGATCTGCAGGCTAAAAGTGCTCCTTAAAGGCTACCCAAAAAGAAACGAAAACTGCTAGGCGCGCCTTCTAATTCCTCGAGAGAGCTCCACACTTTTGCAAGTGGGCGCGTCGATCTGCAGGAACGAAGTGCTCCTTGAAAGCAGCACCCTAACAAATGGTGAAAACTTCGATCTGCACGCTTTGCAGGGCTCCAAGGCAAAAGGCTACCCAAAAAGAAACGAAAACTGCTGGGCGCGCCACCTCATTCCTCGAGAGAGCTCCACTCTTTTGCAAGAGGGCGCGTCGATCTGCAGGAATGAGAGTGCTCCTTGAAAGCAGCACCCTAACACCTGATGAAAATATGGCTAATATGGAAAATATGGCTATGCTAGTCTTGCACGATGCACATAAAGGGTGGAGAAAACGCACCTTGAGCGTGTGGCATCTCAGATTCGAACTGAGATCTCCAGACCTTTAGGTCTGGCGCTCTGTGAGCTGTGAGCTCTTGAGCTAATGCCACTCGTCACATATTCGGTTGGGGGCGTAACCCGATAGAGTTTACGCTTAAATTGAACCAAGGGGGAACAATTTTATTGGCGTGTGCGTATGCCTTGCTACCTTTTACAGGATTTTCAAAATCGGGCGCTTTTAGGCCCTAAAAGCGCCCAGGGGCAGTGCTTGGACAAAATTGAAAGTCCTACCATCTCTTGCCCCGCAACCTTAAATTTTCTTGACCTCGCAATATCAATCGTAATTTTCTCTTACTTTGGGCGCAAAAAGACATCGAAGCTTACCGTTGGGCGAATTGAAAACGCTATTTCACTCTAGAGTTCACTCGTCGCGCACACTCTCCAAACCTAGAAATTTACTTCATTTGTTTTCCAAGCGACTAAATTCATTTGTTTTCCAAGCAACCCCTAAACGCAACGGACGTAATTCTGAATATGCTGGGTACGTAACTCTGCAGTAGACGGAGAGTTTGACTGTGGGCAAACGTGCGGTATCGGGTATGTTCAAAACACAAAAGTGTCACTGCATGGGATTTTAAATGTTTCTGGATGTAATATGTGCATAACCCCTCTCTCGTAAAAATGCCGCATGAAACCTCCACGCGTCCAACTTTCATCGGTTTCATCTTCCATCGAATTCTGGCATCGAGGATGACTTGTGTTTGTCTCTCGTCAGTGTCATGTCACATCATTCTCCGATGGAATACGGCTCCGTGTCGCGACCGACCCCGCATCATGTGACACCTGTATTCATCGTGACTAGCATACGCTTGCAAGAGTTCGTCCGCGGAGTCCAAATCCCATCAAGTCTTCATGCTTTGTATGATACGAGTATAAATTCCTCAGATTTCATGTTTGGTAGATTTCCCAGCGTGTCATGCATGTGCCGTATGTTGATATCGAAATCCATAACCTGCGAGTATTCAGTACGACGTCGTGAACAGTGAATATGTGACGTCCAACGAGCAGCACCATTTTCCGAATTATACACGATGTCCGCCGATTGGAAATCACTCCCGTTTTTAATAATTTTACCGTAAATGTGACACCTCCTGCCGGTCCGCGTATCCATGCGTCTTCCGTCATCCGTTTGGATATATCACGGATAACGTTAACGTGGTGCATGACACGGTCGCTGTATTGTGGTTCAAAAAAGACGGCCTGCATTAATTATACGACTGATGGCGAATCTTGTCATCTGATTCAGAAAATACGCGCTGTACCATTTATATTCTATTTAGACGCCCTTTTGGTCTGTGTCCAATATGCTGCAGTGGACCGACTTATGTAATTATATGGAATTTATGCGCACCAAAAAAACCCGGATGAGGCGTTCAGAACAGTGTGGGCGCTCCCCAGGAGCTCGTACCAGCGATATAAGGCACTTATCCTTGAAGAGAAGGGGGAACTACCGGCAACAACTGCATTCCCTGTGGCGAAGGCGGTGGTGACGACGATTTCCTACCACGAGGAGGTGTTCCGCGAGTGGGCGGATTCGAATATGTTGAAAGGAGCACCACAGAGGATGCCGGTAAGTGGTGCGCGCCAAATTCCACCCATCGATTATGGTGTGCAGTACGACTTGTATAAGTTCGACACAGAGGACCAGTGGGCAGTATGTGCTGAAACCTTCAAAATATACGTGAAAAACCTGCTCAAGGCTCGAGACATAACGGTAAGGGCGAAGGTGGAGGTGTCCGGAATCTGCACGACATGTGACGATCTGGGTGCAGAGAGGGCTCAGCTTCTTGGACAACAGGGTCGCGACCTGCACGCTGGGACGCCTATTCTGCTCGTTTCGCGCGACACGACTACATTCACAGGTTGCAACGCACGTGTTATGACCTCAGGCGGAAGGAGGGTTCTGACCCTGACGGTCGGATCGACTCCATAGCGGCGGACGGCGCGGCAAATCAGAACACGGTTGTTCCGCATGCCCCGCATCAAGTTAAGGGCATCAGCGAGAAGAAACAGCATTTCTTTAACCTACACCTGCAGCTCACGATACTTCATGGCTCGTTGCTTCTATTTTCCGTTGGGCTCCCTTGGAGCGGGGCTAAGGGTGCAAACATGCTGCTCACGACACTGTGGAACTTGTTGCACTACACCGCACAAGGTCGCGCGGGCAAGCGCTACTTCCGGAAGGAGCTTCATTTGCAGCTGGATGGTGGCTCAGAAAACTGGAACAAGAACACGTTCGCGTTTTGTGCGGTGTTGGTGCACTACAATATTTACAACGTGGTTGTCTTCCACCGTCTGATGGTCGCGCACACCCATAACGACTGCGACGGTTGGTTTGGACTCATCAAGATGTTCATATTTGGGAAAGACGCGCGCAAATCTGGAGTGTGGCTGTTGACGCTGGAATCGTGGATTGGCTGGTTACGAAGCTGGCCGGTGAAGAAGTTCACCAAAATCACGGACGTACAAGGCCAACAGTTGGACTTCAAGGCTTGGCTGGAGCCGCACATAAACCCAAAGTTTGAAGGCTATTCTGGGAAAGTCAGGCGTACACACCTGATGCACTTCGAGAAGGACGTGGATGGTGTTACACGGCTGAAGTACAAGTTTGGAGAACAATACGCAAACCACATGCCTGACGGAGTGGATGAGGATCTCCGTAAGGGCCTGGAGGTAATGAAAACTTACCCAGCTTTCGACAGCAGCCCCACGTTAGAAGGGGTGAAGCCGCTAGACCCGAAGGAAGAGAGGGAAACTCGCACTGCTTTCAGTCGCATGTGCGACTACATCCACTACCGTATTCCAAGTGACACGCTGGACACGTTGCTCGGGTACTTTCCCTTGCCCAAGACCGCCGAGGACTACGATGTCTGGGCTGGACCGACGCCGACCCCACAGGCTCCTGTGGATTTGAAGGAGCTTTACGAGAACGCCTGGCACAAGAAGCCAGTGCAGGAGGAGGTGCCAGAACGGACGATGCCCGAACAGTTCGAAGTGTTATCCGATGGTCGCAACGTGTTAAGCAAGGACCTTCCGCGGAAACCTCCACAAGAGATCGTGCGCAAGTGCGTGGAGAAAGCGAGGGACGTCGAGTCCGTCGATTTTTGGTTCGTCCCGTTGGTCGGTTGCGAGCACCTCGATTTCATTGTTAGGTCTTGCAAGTATTATGCCTACCTGAGTCTTAGCTGTATGTCTTACGCGTCGGCTGCCATTGCAGGTACACGGTGGCCGAGTGTAAAGCAGCGCTGCACCACCTGGGAGTTGAACTTCCTGAACGCCCACTCAAGGAGCCGTTGGCGAAGGCCTTATTTGAAGCGACGGATGTCGCCCGAAAGGCCCACCACGAACAACTCAGAGTCCTTCGAAAAAAAAGCCGAGCGACGACAGGTGAGGAAACCGGGGAGGATGCGTCGCCGGGTACGGAGCAGGCCTTGCCTGCAAGAACTTCCGAAGCCGGCGGAGCTGCGCGGGCGGCGCCATCACTCGAGGCTGTAACAGCCACTACACAGGCAAGACGAGAAGGAGCTGCTGCGCGAGGCCCGCAAACCAACGAAGCTATGCCTACTCGACCACAGGCACCGGCAGCACGAGGGCCAGGCGCAGGTGGCCGAGGATGCCCTGCTCCTGCAGCGCCACAGGGAGATCAAGCACGAGCTCCAAGCGACAAGCGTGCACGCAGTTCGCCATTGGCAAAGGCGTCCCCAGGGAGCAAGTCTCCACCCGGGAAGTCTCGACAAGCGCGGGGTCGTGAAAAGGGACGAGTGCTATTCCGAGCGGCCTCTGTGATCGGTCCGACAGGCGCCCTTATAACGGACAGCTTCGCTCCTGACGACGATTGCTTTTTCGAGGATGCAAATCAGATTGCGGAGCAGGTGGAGAACGCGCATCGCCCGGAGGCGGCCACTGGACAGTTCGCAGGCGTCTCGATGGACGAGGACGACGAGGACGACGAGGACGACTCGGACGACCCGGACGACGACATACCGTTGGCCTACCGTAACCTTCCTACGGACTACACCATCGACATGCTGGCGAAGAGTGCGGGCAAAAGTTTCGCAGTTACGGTGGCCGCGGGCAACGACGGCTGCAGCTTTACTATCCGCATGCCTGGGAACAACGCCGTGTCCATGCCCATGCATTTCGTGGAGGTCTTGGAGGTGGATCTGAACACGAACAGAGTGAAGTGGGGGTTTTGGCTTCCATGTGCGCCTCTGCTTATGCCGAGAACGAGGAGAACAAGCAAAACCTTCTCTGACTTGAACAGCTTGTTCGCGGAGAACGCCTTCCGGAGAGCCGCTCCGAAAGTGACAGGTTGGTACGACTTCGATGCGAGCGAGATCCTGACTTGCTGGGACGAACCTCCTGGCAAACCTGCTGTCGGCGGAGTTCCAGGAGGACCTGAAAAGGCAGAACTTCTGAAGGTGGCCAGGGAAAACTTGGCCTCCGAGGCGTTGGACAGGTGAAGGTAAGCAACACAGCCTCATTCATTCCTCGTGGCACGCACACTAGATTACAATGGCAACACGGCGTGAAACTTATTGTTTTTCATACATGTAAATATACGGTTTATTTGTGTACAGTCACGTGACATAAGTGTTAGCTACCAAGCATACGTCTCCTCATTGCACGCGCTAGCATCAAATATGCGCGCCAGGGTGCAGGTTCTTAACATACGCCCGCAAACTGCGCATCTCCTATCATCTTCTTGCAGCAGATCGCTTTCCAGCTCTGTCAGGGCACCGTGCGTTGTTTCGCTGTAGCGGTTTCTATTTCGCCAGGCCCGCCACTCCAAATCTGAGTATCGGTGGTAGATCCACCCGCCCTCATACCAGTACACGAGATGCCTCACACCGAACCTTTCGCTGGATCTACGGCCGTGGACGTACATCGGCCAAAAACTCCACCAGTGATAGGTCCTGAGATTAACTGCATGTTGCCCGAAGTCCTCCCAGTCTTCTTCTGCTTGTTCCCGCGCTTGCTGCCACAAGCGGAGAATTAAAGGGTCTTCAGGAACCCATTGGGCTTGTTGTAACTGGCAGTCGCGAAACGTAAAAGTATCGAAAGGCCATATCCAATACTGCAATATTCCAATATTGGCCATACTGGTGTAGGTAGTCTAAGGTGCGGGTTGTGGTTCTATGTCACGAACGCAGGTGTGTGCAAACGACCTCCGGTTACGACTCCTCCAACATATACCCTAAAACCCTGAACCTTGGACGCCCCGATATATCCATGTGCAGCACACCTGTAGGAACACCTGCCGCGGGATATTTTGCCTCTGACGTATTTTAATGTTTCCCGCGAAATAATACAGTTAACCGGTCTTCTTAGCTGCCGAGAATCGTGCTGGAATAGCCTGTTCAGGGCAAATTTACCCGCTGAATGCCCATGTTGGGTCACATGAAGCCTGAGGGAGCATCACCCCTGGTTGGTTTCACTCCCGAACAACTTTTCCAGCACAATAGCTTTTGAAAATATCTCCTTTGCTGCTCACTTTCGCCCGATGAGAAGAATTTTAGTACGTGACCCTCCAAACACCCTAAAATGGGCCATAAATCTGCTGGATCTCTCCCATGTAAGCAAATAGTTGCATTTTTGGAAATGTCAAAATATTACATATTCTAATAGTGCAAAAATCTAACATTTCGTTCACAAACATAAGGCAAAATCATAACTTTCCACACCTAACACGATACTTCCACCTTTCCCGTTTTCTTGCCGCCCGCGTGACTCGCGTGGCTACTTTGAAGAGTCAAAAACCAGATTTTTCGAAATTCCTTCAAGGACTATTCAAATTAACCCTAATATTTGTCATTCAGAACCCCAAAAACCAATTTGGCAGACAATTTAATGCTTTCTCATTTTTTTCTCATTTACGCCCGCGTGTCTCATTTTTGCGATATGGTCGTTTCGGGGCGTCCAAGGTTCAGGGTTTTAGTATATATGTTGTTATATATGTTGGAGGAGTTGTAACCGGAGGTCATTTGCTCACACCTGCGTTCGTCACATAGAACCACAACCCGCCCCTTAGACTACCTCACCATTATGTGGACCTGTGGACGGACAGTGGACGGACGGACGGACGGACAACTTTCGTGGACCAATACCAACACTCCATCCTCCTCCTCAATAGGAATGCAGAAGGCCGCTGCCGTGGCCGACGAATGCTGGCGCCCACCAAGAGGGCAGTCGCGGTACGCGTGATAGGCGTCCCCTTTGCCCGCCTTGCGGCAACGGTGGCAAAGGGGCTTCGCCTTCATGTTGTCCGCCCTGTCGAACCCCACAGGCGGTGCCGCATGCACACCCACCCGATGGCCTCGCGGATGCTGCTTACCGCGCGGCTGTGGTTGCTGTTGTCGCTGGACCGCACCCGCACGATTGTCTCGCACGAGCGCCTTCAAGGCGGCGATCTCGTCGAGAAGAACCGCGTACTCAGACGACGTGATAAGCGCGGAGGGATTACCGCCCGCCCCCAGCGTCTGCTTCTCACGCACTGCCACCCCATCGTCCGACTGCGCCCAGGCCTGAAAGATAGCCACGACGAGTGCCTGGAGCGAGCGGAGAGTCACCCCGCCGAGGTCACCTGCAAGCGGGTACCGCACCTTCACCGCCGCGTAGAAGATCGGGTCGAGGCGGTTGTAGAGCGACAGCTTGCGGGTCTCGTCGGTGGGCTGCCAGTCAGGAGCGCGGTTATCCCGCACCAGACGTTGCTCACGAGCGAAGATGGGCTGCGGGTCAACGCCTGCGGGATAACGTAGAGCTGCGTGCTCCTGCTGGTGGCTCTCACGTAGCGCGGCCGGCACACTCCCCTTGATAATGTCGATAAGGGCACGACGTCCATCTCGGTCAGCCGAGGAGTCCGTACCGCGAAGCCAGGTGTCCGCCACGGAGTTGCGCTCCACGACGAGGGCCAACACGTCGTAGAGAAGCCCATTAACCTTCTCGATAACCAGAGAGGTGGGGTCGTCGAGGTCAAAGGGAGCCAAATCCAGCCCAGCGGACTGAAACTCGGTACGAAGCTGCACCACCAGCTCGGAGAGGCGGTCCGCGTCGTCAGTACCACGATAATGATGTTTCTTGGAACCAAGGATATCCTCGCGGATACCCTTGGCCCAAGCCCGATGCAAGCGCCCCTTGTACACCGCGTCAACCGTGGCATGTTGGTCGACCAGGTGCTTCCGCAACGCGACAGCAGCGTCGGTGTTGCTGGAAGTAGCAGGGGGCACCACAGGCGGGGTGCTAGCGGTCGGAGTGTCCCGAACCGCATCCAGAAGCCGTATTGAGGCGTCCAAGTCGGAGTCCCTCAATAGGCGTTTACGAGCTCGAGTAGATGTCGCCATACAACGACGATCGCTCTTAATTGGAAGATGCGCTTTGAATTGGAAGATTTTTTGAAGGTCATTGTTTTGATGTTTTTTACATTATTTCAAACATATCATGCCCAAAAAATAGGGTGGTTATAATTTTGGAAGTTTTTCTCATCGTACGAGGCGGGGTTTTCAGAATTCTTACGATCGCACTAGCCACATCACTAGTGCGATCTGACTTCGCACTAGTCACGCGACTAGTGCGGACTCAAGCGACACACGGCCGTACGGGGCACCCGGCGATGAACCAACGACATTCCGGTCACTCATGATCATTTTGAAAGCATTTCAAACCAAAAACAAAAAAATAAAAAATTTGGAAGGAGTGGCTTCTTCCAATTCAGAGCGTTCGTCGTTATACTTCTGAAAGCCAGAGAAAAGATGATGCGCGGCAGCACGTTTGGGTGTTGTGGCGGAAACGGAGTGAAGACGTAACGGCAGAACGTGCGGAGCGGCGAAAAGAGCGTGGGGCACTTGCAAATGTCGGTGTGGTCGAAGGTGTCCGGAGCACCAGCCCAAAATACGTGAACCAGCGGGATCAGTGCAGGTAGAATAACGCAAATGAACATTGCCAAAACCGAGCAATAGCAACGCGCGGTGCCCATGACTCGCAGCCGTAAAAGACGTCTACCGTAAAGCCATGTTCCAAATCCTAGTCGCACCCAAACGCGCAAGTGCGCACCACCTCTTCAAGCGGCTGCTTAGCCAATCATGGCCAAGATAGTAAGTGGAATGAAAACGTGGATGGGGCCACGACCTACCGGAATATCCAAGTACACTAGATATCAGAAAGTCCCGTATTCGTGTGGATAAACTAAGGGGCGTAACCGGTTGACCCGAGGTCCAACTGGTTTGAAGTGATTAGTGCAAATTAATTAACTGGTTGGGGTTAGTTAGTTAATAACTAAAAAATTGATTAGCTAGCTACAATTGGTTAATTACTTTTATTGCACTAGTTAATTGGTGGTTTAACTGGTTACAACCAATATTGAGTATGGGGATACAGCGGCATTAAATGTTGCTCATTCGAGGTCAAACTCGACCCATTCGGATATACATATTATTTGTGTCAGATGTCATCATTACTCTTTGGCAACCTGAGATACTTACTTACTTGTGAGGTGCTTTTAAGTGAGAGTGAGAGGACAAGCTGAGGGGGGGCTGAGGGGTCAACCGGTATGTGGTGTAGACACCAAAGGCATGCACAAACGTATTTCAGAAGAGAATAACACATACATATTATTACTTTTCTAATGTTTTCTAACACACGACCCGGGGTTTTCTGGGCGATCCTCTGCGTCGTTCCGTCTCTTGTAGTGACTGGTAACGAGAGTGCAGAGCATGTGCCAGGGCAGGCTGCTATGGTGTCAAGCGGAGCCTTCACCCTTCTAAGTGCTGAGGAGAGGCCTATACTAGCTTGCTCAGTGATTTCTATGTTCTGACTCTAACACCCTATGAGTGCCATAGTGCACTTGCACATTCTACTTATGCCTCCGCCACATCAGTCGCCTCGGTCGCGCCCTTGGCATCCACCTCTGGAACAGATGACTGCCAAGGATTGTAGTTGACCGCGCACATCAAGGGTTCTTGAATGGTCTCGGACTTCATGGTCTGGGCGTCCTTGCCATGCATCTTCCCAGCACCAGAGAAAAGCCGCTCCACACCAGCCGATGATGCAGGCCGGCCGTGTAATTGGCGCCACATCATGCAGACGCGTGGGAACTTCTTCTCGTTCTCGAACCACCATTCAAGGATAGCAGTGTCCACCGGCGCCTGCTTCAGTTCCAGATACTTTTCAAGCTGCTTCACACTTTCAGTGTGAGGATCATCCTCATCATCGGCTTCCGCCTCCAAAAGGGTCGGCATGTCATCGTCGTCACTCGCATCGCCCTCGGAGTCACTGTCGCACAGTAGGGAATGCTTGCGCTTGCTACCCACGGCGGCTGGGGGAGCTGCTTGGGCTTTGGGAGTGGTGAGGGGAACGGCGTAGTGTGCCAAGTACTCCTCTCGCACCGACTGCAAGACCTTAGCCTTGTCGTAGTTCTCAGAACCCTTGAACTTGAAGCGGTTGAAGCGAGGGTCTAGCACGGTACTGATAGCCAACTTCCTGAACCTCTCGATCTTGCGCGTAGTACGCGTTGCAGCTGCATCGGTAGCTCCCTCCACCGGCTCGGCTTGCAACTCGGTGACCCACCGCTCAAAGAGGTCCGCGTGCACCTTCTGCCTCCCGACACGCACCGGCTTAGATAGCTTGTGCGCCGGCACCACCGTGTCGCCCACTTTCACAGCCTTGGCATCCTCGAGCTTGATGATGACCTTGTTCACCAACGGAAGAATCATGCCTGCACATCGCAAAAGCACACGATGTTAATGACGGCTCAAGTGGCTCGGGGCGTTAGGCTACAAGTGTCTAGGTTATTTTGAGGGGACGCTGAGCTGAGGGGAGACCGAGCTGAGGGGGGGGCTGTGATGAGGGGGGGCGCGAGCTAAGGGGAGGCTGAGCTGAGGTCGGCGAGCTGAGGGGGGAGCTCCGACCTCTAGTATCCTGCTGGAAATTATCTTCCACCTTTAATGTCCTACGGGAACTTATCTTCCACCTTTAATATCCTACGGGAACTTATGAGTGATAATTATAGGATCCTATAGGATCCTGGGGGATTCTGTATGATCCTGTATGATCCTGTATGATCCTGTATGATCCTGCAAAATATAGGATATTACAAGATTATGCAGGAAAGTCCTTACGTGAGTGTTATTTGTCTTTATTATTTATTTGGTTTTTAGTTGCATTTTTAGCTTAACATCTTCCCCCCTCAAGGAGGTGTATTGCTAGGCGGTTGTCAAGCGCCGTTTAAATACAACATATGTCCGACCTCTATGTGATGACGTGGAAGCTTACTATGAAACTGGACAGCAGTTCTCGGGATGCAGCCCATTGCACCGAAGGTGCATTGCAGTCGTTGGGATGCAGCCCGAATTCACGTCATCAGCGTGGGTCATATAGTGCCCATGCATGTGCTGCATAAAATACAACACTACCCTCCAGCGGCGAAGTGGTTTGCTATTACCATCATCGTATGCTGTGGGATATCAATATATAATCAGAGAGCATGGTAATATATGTACCATGTTTGTCAATATCGGAGAGACTGTGTCTTCTTTAAAATCCTCATGACTATATGTATAATGGTGCTATACTGATGTCAACACCTTCTCTCTGAGTGATTTATTGATTTTAGATGTGATGTCGTGGCAGTCAACCTTGTCCGATTGTACCGGAGGTTGTATGAATTGTGTCCACGTCATTGGCACGAGTCATATTGTGTCCATGCATACGCGATCTCAGCGCAGGTCGCATACAGTGCCCGAGCATACGCGATTTTAGCGTAGGTCACATTGTGCCTCAATTTATTACATCTGATAATATCTATTACTCATCTTTGTGAGTTTAGACAAGATTGTGTGGGAAATGCTTCGATAATATATTGCCGATCGGTCATATTATGTCAAGGCCCCACGATGCACGACGATGGAGCGTCCACAAAGGCCTGAGCGCCTCGCGCTGTCATGTGACGATGAGGCGTAGGGCGCTATGTGTTGGACTTGCACCTTGAGCGCGCAGGTTCAAGTCCCGTCTGGGTCTCGTCGGGAGGTTGTTGCCCGATATAATTATATTGTCTGATCAACAATATAATTATCCTGGAAGCATTTCGGTGTTTCCAGCACATTGTACTGATTGCAACGCTTCTTCTGATGATTTATATATCACAGATTATACCAAATGTGGTGATCAGTCCAGTGCAAAATATGTCACCGGAATGTACAGGGATTGTGAATGATTGCAATCCAGTCGGAGGAATAATCTCAGCAGCTGTTCTGTACTAATGAATTCATCGGACGGAGTTATACTCATTCCGACGATTCGAAACCCATGTCATTTGTAGTGATGACAACTCATATGAATATATAGGGGTTTCCTCAGAATGCTTTTATGTGATGTCAACATATTATGAACAATTCACTTGCATCTTAGGACAAAGGAGCTACGCTTGGAAGGTCTTGCATGGTGGTCACCAACAATTATCAGTTGTTACGCAGTGTTGTTGCGCAGTGGAAGCGTGGTGGGCCCATAACCTACTGGAATATCCCGGTTCAAGATATCAGACAGTCAGTGAACCAATATAGATAAACCCGCATAAGAAATAAACCCTAAGCTAGATATACCCGGAACGGTCACGGAGTCGGAACGGTCTCGAGTCTAGCTACCTGTGACACTCGGTGTGTCACAGCACAGGCTTACGGATCAGTCACAGGTCCAGTGTTGGCTACCTAGGAATCTGTCATAGGGGCCTGCACCGGGACTCCCGGTCAGGGCTGCCTATACAGATTTCAGCATTCGGGTGCCACATTCTGCCTTCAGCACTGGGACTATATCAACCAGTCTTACAGCGATGTGACACTTGCCCTTCCCACTCTTATGTACGGCTATAGTGCCAAAGTGTATCAGGTTCTTAGGGCTCTATAAATAGTGATGGGATTTTTCACTGTTTGAGATGGGTCGAGCGTAATCCATCGCGGCGAAAATGGTATCCGCGACGGGACTCGAACCCATGACCTCCTGATTGAATCACAGTCGCTCTACCAACTGAGCTACGCGGGTTAATGATGACATCGACCCGCATTCAGTGGTACTCATTCAGTTCCTGATATAATTACGGATCGCGATTCGGCAGCTTCGATGACGCACCAACATCTGATGACTGCTCGCGATCCCTAACATATCTCCCCACTTGAAATCAGATCGCCACCTGACGATTCGTGTTCCAGTTCGTATCACAGTTCGGTCGATGTGATGACGTGGCAGCTTACTATGAGCCGGATTGCAGTTCTTGGGATGCAGCCCATCGCACCGAAGGTGCATCGCAGTTCTTGGGATGCAGCCCGAATCCACGTCATCAGCGCGGGTCACATCGTGCCCATGCATACGCGATCGTAGCGCAGGTCACATCACCGTGCCCGAGCATACGCGATCTTAGCGTAGGTCACATCATGTGCCTTATGCTGTTACATCTGACACCGAATCTGCGAGCCGTTTACGAGAATACCAATCTTAGGGCTCTATAAATAGTGATGGGATTTTTCATTGTTTGAGATGGGTCGAGCGTAATCCATCGCGGCGAAAATGGTATCCGCGACGGGACTCGAACCCATGACCTCCTGATTGAATCACAGTCGCTCTACCAACTGGGCTATGGTGGATCGTTCGTTCTATGGTGGATCACTGAATGGAATGCTCACCGGAACTACATGTGAAATAAATCAAGCAACTCATTATTGTAAATGAGAGTATACAGGATTACAATAACCCCTAAGCTGATATATATATCATGCTAGATTTATTCAGTACATAGTATACAGATCATCCTGCATGATAAATCATCTTGGTGTATTGTAATACCAGAAGTCACCTACCATACAAGTGTGTATAGTAAATAATTCACACACACACTTACAAGTACTAAATCAACAAGTACCTATACAATGCACACACCACTGACATTACTATGTATAATGACATTCACTGACTCAGTAAGTGAAATGATCAACTATGATGTCAACTATGTGCAATTGTGCATGATAATATAGATACCATCCGACAAACACATGTGCGTGTTGGATGTCAGTGATGGCGATAGCTAAGGTAAACAGGAAAAAACTACATGCTGAAGGGCTGGATGGAGAATATCTCCAGACCCGAAGGCATTATACAATGCTCAAATAAGCAGCTGGTCACTGCTGAGCATTGTCCATTCGTCTCACATATCAGCTGGAGCAACTACAACAAATACATTGCATTATGATAGTTGATTCAGAATTGATCAGCTCAATTTGCATGTAACCACAGATCAGTTTTCACATGATTTCTGACAATAGTGTAAAGGACAGTCACACACACATAAATGTGCTGTGTGAAGTTGCTGTGATTATATCCAGCAAAGTCCAGATTTGTTCCAAATGAGATATATCACTTTGATAAATCTTAAGAGCACAGACCTATGCTCAAACAAATCATAGGTTGAGAAATATCGCTAAAGTGGGTGTTTCCACTTAAGTTGATTAATATATACATAACCAGAAAAGTACATTTGCTGTGCATGGGTTTAAATCAGTAAAACCCAGAATGCTGTCAACTGTAAATGTTGATATACAGCACAACTCACTTATTTGCTATGAAAAAATGTCATATGCAAAAGTGAAGTTCATTATAATGATTCTGTACTTACATTTCACATTTTCACTGAAATATGTCACCACAGCAATATTTCAGACAGCTGAAAAAAGCTGTAAAATAGGTGAAAAAGCTCCACGTTTAATTTCAAAATGAAAAATGTGTGCCCATTTTATGTAAGATTATGATTTTATACCTATTAAGGTATCAGAAAATCATAATGACACATGTCATATCAGTGTGACACCCTAAAATATTAGGTGTTGAATATATATGGGTAACGCTATTGCTATGGCAATAAATCGCTCAAAATGCTGTACGTAAAACACATTTTGAAAATTTCGGATTGATTTTTTTTGATAAAATGAATGTTTATATATCAAATATCAATCCCTGATTTATGCAGCATGTGTAACGCCATGTAACAACCCTAAAATTAAATGTGTGTAACAGGGGTGTAACGTACCTCCTAAAAAACACTTTACGTTTATGTGGGTATTAAATGCAGTTTTGCTTAAAAATCTTTGCAAAAACGTCATACTGCTTATTTTTTACCTGTATTAGGGTTACTGATATCAAGTAACACCCTAAACACTGTATTGAGTAACAGGGCCACTGTAACTATATATGCTCTAAAATGCCAATTTTATTTCGTAAAACTTCGTTTTTTGGCATTATTATATCATGCTAAATCATCATAGACATGATAATACTATGGGCAACAACCCTAAAACTGTAGGGCAACAACCCAAAAACTGCAGGGCTACAACCCAAGGGCTGTAGGGCTGCAACCCTAAAACTGTAACAGCTGCTTTCTATAAGGACTGCAAGCTATAAGCTATAAGCTATAAAGTATATAAACAACTAACTGCCTATGTATTCACACTTCCTCAAGGGGGGAAGAAGGTGGATAGGATTCACACATATTCATTTCATATTCCGATCTGGTGATTTCTGATGGATTGCTTTTGATAAAATCACTGCATCCACAAATAATGTTGAAATCTGTACAACGTTGAATCCACCATCACTAATAAAGTGTAAACTCGGATGGGAAACTATATTCCAATGACTATAAGTTGACTCAAGTTCAGCATTTACATTCTCGAGTAAGTTTGGAATGCTGAACTATATACATAACATATAACCTGATACCATGCTTAATTGCATTTCCTGGATCAGTTGTATAATGTATATATATATATATCCCACCTGATGCACTTTGGCACTATAGCCGTACATAAGAGTGGGAAGGACAAGTGCATCGCTGTAAGACTGGTTGATATAGTCCCAGTGTAGAAGGCAGAATTTGGCACCCGAATAACAGCTGATAACTGTTGGTGACCACCATGCAAAACCTTCCAAGCGTAACTCTTTTGTCCTGAGATGCAAGTGAATTGTTCATAAATGTTGACATCACATAAAAGCATTCTGATAAAAACCCTATATATCCATGTGAGTTGTCATTACTACAAATGACATGGGTTTTGAATCGTCGAATGAGTATAACTCCAATGAATTCATTAGTACAGAATAGCTGTAGAGATTATTCCTCCGGCTGGATTGCAATCATTCACAATCCCTGTACATTCCGGTGACAAAATATTGCACTGGACTGATCACCACATTGGTATAATCTGTGATATATAAGTCACCAGAGAAAGCATTGCAATCAGCACAATGTTGTCTAGACTCACAAAGATGAGTAACAGATATTCTCAGATGTAATAAATGGAGGCACAATGTGACCTACGCTAAAATCGCGTATGCTCAAGCACTGTATTGTGACCTGCGCTAAGATCGTGTATGCATGGACACAACATGACTCGTGCCAATGACGTGGACATATATTTTTGCCACGACATCACATCTGAAATCAATAAATCACTCAGAGTAAAGGTGTTGACATCAGTATAGCACCATTATACATATAGTCATGAGGATTTTAAAGAAGACATAGTCTCTCCGATATTGACAAACATGGTACGTA
Source organism: Cymbomonas tetramitiformis (assembly GCA_001247695.2). Classification (NCBI taxonomy): domain Eukaryota; kingdom Viridiplantae; phylum Chlorophyta; class Pyramimonadophyceae; order Pyramimonadales; family Pyramimonadaceae; genus Cymbomonas; species Cymbomonas tetramitiformis. The sequence continues at coordinate 18,829 of LGRX02024822.1, read as the reverse complement.
TATATATATCCATGCTCTCTGATCATATATTGATATCCCACAGCATACGATGATGGTAATAGCAAGCCACTTCGCCGCTGGAGGGTAGTGTTGTATATACACAGCACATGCTTGGGTACTATATGACCCACGCTAATGACGTGGATTCGGGCTGCATCCCAATAACTGCAATGCACCTTCGGTGCAAGGGGCTGCAACCCGAGAACTGCTATCCAGCTTCATAGAAAGCTTCCACGTCATCACAAAGAGGTCGGACCTCTGTTGTATTTGAACGGCGCTTGATAACCGCCTATTGCTAGCTAGCAATACACTTCCTTGAGGGGGGAAGATGATAAGCTAGAAATACAACTAAAAACCAAATAAATAATAAATAATAAAGACAAATAATAAAACAAGTAAGTTGCATCATTGTTTTTTGTTGTGGTAAGCCTGACTATATACAGTCAAACCATGCAAAACTCCATGAAAGTTGACACATACATCAGCCATGACATTCATATGAGCTTGATTTTGAAGACTTAGACATTGTATACATCTGGTCTAGCATGTATCCAGACTAGAATTGTATACTGACACGGTGCAAGCACTATAGCCTCTGCCACCGATGATCATTGGAAAGGGCAACCATTCTTGATACTTCATACATATCCTCTGATTGGATCATTAAAGGTGTCAAGATTACTCAATGCAATATGCAGGCCACGGCCTGAGTACAACACCTAGAAAGGTCAAAGCCACTGAGCTGACCAATGCAGCATAAATGCTAGCTGCCTTGAAGGCTATACAATAAGCCTATTGCCCTTATGTCTTGATATGTATCCGTGTATTGGCATCTCTTTGAGGTAATTATGCCTACTGAATGAGCCATACCAACCATCTTGTCTTCATTGATCATTACATATCTGATCATATCGCCATTGAGCAATGCCTATTCTGTGAGATTATATATCACGAGGCATTTCATTAGTGCACAATAAACAATTGAAGTGCAACAAAGATCATCAGCTCTACATCATACCAAAAGGTTGAGTTGTTGTCAATTGAATTTTTTAGACACCATTTCTCAGAGGTCTATTCATCATAAAAGACAGAGTCTGTGCAATCATGGCTATTCAGCCTCCGACATAGCTGCATAGCTATTTAGCTTATGACCCAACCGTTGTTAAGCAGCCTCCACGCTATATGGCTGAAAAATGGCAAGCAATCTCTTCGGTCATTCTTGGGCATAGAGCAATCAAGCACAGCCAATCCAGGATATTTATCCCAAAATTCTCTTCGAATTATTCATATCTTCTATGTGTCATATGAAACAACCAATATACCACCCTATGATGAAAGTCATCTCCTTCAGTGGTGATTTTGCATAGTGACTTTCTTGCTGTTTATTTTCTTCTCATGCTGCAGGTCTGCTGCATCCCTGTGCGATTCGTCCTCGATGAAAGAACAAGACATGTTGAAGCCAGTTTTGCTTTTGGATGAAGAAAGCTCAGAAGATGAAGTTACCAGCAAGTCTCGTAGCTGGTACAACGTTCCGGATGTGGCAGTAGCAAACGCGCTTGCAGAATAAGAAAAACGCTGAGCGTGAAGTCAAAAGACGTAAGAAACAATGTCCTCAGTGGATGTTGGATAGTCAATGGTAGCTCTAGCTAGAAAATTACATTAGATTCAGATTCTGAACATTTAAATGGGCTTTAATGCACTCAAATTTGTACTGAGTTGCAATTGTCCAAAGTTTTCACTCTGACATCATTACTTATTTGTGGAATAGCATACAATGGTATAAACCATCCACATATAGATTGACACCATATTTGTAATTTCATATCATTTTGGCACATAAGACAAGCATGCTTCATTAAGGAATGAAAACTCTTTCAAAGTTCATTCTGGAATATTTAGAAATTTGTTGCCTCATCCATTAGGCCACGAAGTCTTGGAAAACCCGCAATCTGTATACGGTTTCCAAGCGCAGTTCATCCTCATTCTGAAAAATGACAGAAATTTTATAGTCATAAAACAAATCACAATTCTATCGGATTGAAATGACACATTCATCATTCATACTTCTTTATCATAATAAGTCTCTGAATAGTGTTTGCCCAAAAATAACATGGGCACCATTGAGATAAGTGATCATGTGCTGAAGAATATACACATATCACTAGGCAATGCCATGTTCTATTCATAATAAAATGACATGTCAGCCATCCATCAACTACGAAAATACAACTCGTAGTAAGTTGTTGTCATTACGGACACTTCTTGATTGACTCTCCATTAGCTTCGATACCAAAGTTAACTTCGGTAACTCTCCATCACTGATTTCTTTGTCATCATGACAATCATTTTCCAGAACATTGTCTAAGTTGGGCACGCTATAGTGACCCTGAATTGACAAATGTATGTAAGCTGCAATCCAACAACTGCATTTGACATCATCTGGCATTAGCCACATTCAAAAACGTCAGGCATATTGCCAATATGACGTAGAGAGAATCAATATTCAGATTGACATTGTTACCTCTAAAGCATTCGATGAGTAATCTCAGTCTGATTCGCATAACATAATGATTGAATAACATCCTCCATCACCATCTGATTGGTTTGATACATCTCTTTTTGCGAGGGGGAGGAAGAGTATAGATTCATTCATTTTCATACAGCTGCCACACCTTACATCATTGTGATTTTGCTTGGATGTGATTTTTGGAAAATTAAAGATCTTATCAAAAGTTCCAGCATCTGTGTATAGCAGCCATAAAATTGATGACACGGTACATCATGCCGATTGAAACATCAAATGAAGTCTTATTTGACTTATTGACACATAAAGTTCATTATGAAGAAATCATAAATGCACATTTCTCCGGCTCTATCATATTGTAGGGGCACTGACATAGGAGAACGATGGTTTTTCAAATGTGAATAAGCTATATTGTAAGCTTACGACCATCACTTTGACGTCAACAGCCTGGGATGCTGATTGTCGAAATTCAAGAGTTGAAGGATTCATTGAATCAACCTTGATACATGTGTTTTGATTCATAGATTGTTGATCCATGATTTCTCCCCAAATCTTGAGAAGCTGGCACACAAGTTGTTGCCAATGTCTTGAGGAAAGCATCTGAGCAAAGGATTGCCAGTTGTGCCATCAGGCATCGAATTCCATAAACAGCAAAGCCGAGTGAGTAAATCCGCCACTCTAGCTAAATTGCCCGTCATTCCTTCCAGGTTCATGACAAGAGACAATTCATCAAAGTCATACACCAATGCATAAGTCACATGCATGGTTGCACAGTTTGTATCCGAATGCCATTCCATCAAGGTTAAGCATCTTGACAGTAACACTGGCCAACCAAAAGCCTTCCTGTCTTTGGATATCTTGAGCACTCTCATTTCCAGCTCTTTGGACTAGGAAGCATCATGACTGTGCCTCGCCAGAACGCTAATCCTCAAAGCCGCACACTTGAGGCGAGCCTTATGAGACAGTGACCTTTGGCTTGTGGGGCGTCAACCCCTTATCAAATCCTGAACACTTGTTAACACCTGGAAAATTTATCATGATGCAACTTAAGTGGGATTATAAGTTCCACATAATCATATTGTCTACGTATGCTGAAGGCATAACTGCCGCATATGATCACAATAGGTCGCAACTTCTATAACATTGTGGCTTCTGAGTCAAAAGCTGATAGCCAATGACTTTTGCCAATAATTGCCGACCTGATAATAATCAAGCCGTGGAAATATGTACCCAAGAGGTTTTCATCCATCGGTTGTATAAATATATCAGGGCTGCATCCCAAGAACTGCAGGGCTGCATCCCAAGAACTACGATGCGCCTTCGGTGCAATGGGCTGCAACCCAAGAACTGCAGGGATATATCCCTAACATTTTTTACCCTGCATCAAATTGATATGACAGGAGCAGGAATTGATCCTTCCTTGCTAAGGTGTAGTGAGCCTTGTGTAAATCATACCCTTACACAGATACGCATATGCGGGTACCAATATCTGTGAAAAAAACTGCTAATGCTACCTTTGCCAAGACCGTGGTTTGTCATCGGATTCTGTGGCCAGTAAATCCGCGCTACCGGATAACTGAGGTAGACGGAGTTGTGATCCTAAGTTGTGCTTGACAAACATGACTAAATAAATTTCACATTAGTACGTGGCGAATTCATTCTCACTCATCGCGATAGATGTTCGTCAAAGCGTGCGTACTGGACAAAAATATTGAGGAGTTGAGCAGACCGGTTAAGGATTATAAGTCCAATTCCGTTAAGCAGGGCCGCTCCGTTTGCATTAAAACAAGCCCCTTTGTTCGTTTATTATCGAAATCGGGCTCCCCATCACCGCCTAGGATCCTCCAAAGTAGCTTAAGGAGGGGAGGAAGAGTTGGGTGCACTATATCAGGCCGAGAATCGTTCGAATATAATTCGTTATAATCGTGGGATCATCGATCGCGCAAAGGCGACGACGGCTAGCGCAAATAATCCGTAACGTAGACTTCGGATGCTTTGAATCGTCTAGCACATACATGATAACGTGTGGATCAATCAGTAATCCAGCGTAGGATTGTATCGCGAAAACGCTCTTCATTGAACCTTGGAACGTCACTCAACGATACGATTTCCGGAAAGGTGGGCTACATCCTAAGGACTGTATGGCTAAATGCCTAAGGTGAGGGACTAAAGTGGACTCAGTTCCCCCCAATAACCTAAAAACACCATGAGGGACGCCTCAAATCGGTGTAAGAAGACTGGTACCAGCAAGAAGCGACAACAACAAAGACATCAAAGACATATACAAAGGTATGCCCGTTGTGAGGTCACAACTCTCTTAAGAGGGGAGATCTGTCAGGGTTATGACCGATGACATATGTGTCATACATGTCATACGTGTCATACGTGTCATACATGTCATACCATGTCATGTCATGTCATGTCATATATTATTATGACAGTCGGTCGTGTCATATATTATTATGACAGTCGACAGTATGGTCGATCATGACTGTACAGGTCGAGTCGCGTCATACATTTATGACAGTCGTCAGTACGGTCGACGATGACTGTACATGTCGCCAGATGATTATGTCATATCATCAGGCATCCCTGTCATCGAGAGTTCGTAAGTCGAACTCGAAGATGGCAAAGCAAAGATACATCTTGGAAACAAACCAAGAACCATCTTTAGCTTTCAGCATGCGCAGAACTCGCATGTGCAGCATGAACGAACTAGTCGTTATTACCATGCTGGTCGTTCAACCTACGTCTCGGGTTCACAACCCAATGGCGGTACCATCTAAGATGATGGGTGACGTAGGTATAAAAGTGAGGAAGCGTTGTGCTTCAGCAGATCTTCTACGGAGACTGCAACTCACAACCCGCTCATAAGCTGTGCGCGTGTTACTGTTCAATAACACTGCACTATCTTATTATATCATATATTTCTTAAGGCTCGCGTCAGCGTCCTTATCACAGGTGGGATATATATATATATATACATTATATAACTATCATCTTCTGATCCAGGATATGCAATTAAGCATGGTATCAGGATATGTTATGCATATAGTTCAGCATTCCGAACTTACTCGAGGATGTAAATGCTGAGCAAGAGTCAACTTGTAGTCATTGGGATGTAGTTTCCCATCCGATTTTACACTTTGTTAGTGACGGTGGATTTAACGTTGTGCAAATTTCAACGTTACTTGTGGATGCAGTGGTTTTATCAAAAGCAATCCATCAAAAATCACCAGATCGGAATATAAAATGGATATGTGTATAATCCTATCCACCTTCTTCCCTCCTCAAGGAAGTGTGAACACACAGGCAGTTGTCAGTTGCCTATATACCTCATAGCTTATAGCTTATAGCTTATAGCTTATAGCTTGCAGTCCTTGTAGGAAACAGCTTATACAGTTTTAGGGTTGTTGCCCAACAGTTCTTGGGTTGTTGCCCAATATATTGTCATGACTGTGCTGATTGCAGCATGACAAATATGCCAAACACAAAGTGTTTCCTATTATATAGGTGGCATGTTAGGGTATGTAACGTTACAGTGATTCGTATCTCCCACATTGATATTAGGGTGTTACTTGCCATCAGTAACCCTAAAATATGTTAAATTAAAGCAGTATGTACATTTTGCAAAGAAATTTAAGCAAAACTGCATTTAATTGTTCACTGTGTATCACGTGGTTTTTAGGAGGTATGTTATGCTGGACTTCGGGTTTAGGCTTAGTTATTATGGGCTCTGACTAGCCCCTAGCCTGACCCTGCTTCCGTCTCGTGTCCGTGACATCCTAGCACTGTACTGTACAGTAGTACAGTACAGTAGTACAGTCATCGTTTCACTGTCTGGGTTTCCGAGAGCATAAAGCTTCGGCCAGACACAAGTTATATGATTATCAGTTTGTTTCCTAGCGAGCTTAGCCGGACAGCGTATCTGTCTTCCTCGCAGGTTATAGGCCGCACCGGCTTTCCGGTGATTCTGATGATGGCACAGCGCCTTGCTGTTGCCATGTTCGGCTAAGTAGGACGTAGGAGGGGTTGAGCGCCCACTTGGGCGGTGGTGGATTACTCTTACGGTATGGCCTTTTAGCTTGGCAGTGATGGCGGCACGCATTGTGCTCGCCTTCGCTGCGCAGGAGATCAGTTTGTGACGGATTATTTATTTTACGGCAGCATCGTCGCAGCGAGAGTTAATCTGTTTCGTGCGCCGCTGGCTCCGGCGAGGTCGTTCCACACGTGACTGATTTTGGCCGCTCTCATTGTTCCGCTCACGACCTGTAAGTTGCGATCTATACAGCTGAGACTTCTACGGAACATCTGGCCGTTGTAAGAGTTCTCACGCCATCTCCCTGTTTAGCTCAACCTTCTCCCCTGTCTCTCCATCATGGTTACCACAGCAAATAGATTGACGCGGTCTCGCGTCCGTAGATTAGAGACGATCTTTGATGATGTGGGTGCGCAGCACGCTGCGACACCACACACCCCGCAGCTGCCAGCTCCGACCACCGCAGCTGCGAGGGAGATTTTGGACAAATGTAAGCAGTTGGCTCGTGACAATTTCGACAGGAAAGTTGCTAAAACCGTTGCCACTAAAATTCTAGGAGACAAATCGGAGCGCTTTGCAGGAACAGAAGCAGACGCGGTGGACATTTTTTCACAGTTAATGCATGAGTTGCGCGCACAGTTCGTGCTTCAGTCATCGGCGTTTGCTCCCCTGTTTGACTTGACTGACATGGCAGTTGAGGCTAGGCATGAGGCCAATGAATTACTGCTTTCGGCTCTGACATTTCTGGCTCGCCCTGGCTCGCCTGCTCGTGACTGGCTTGAGGCCTCTGGGTCCGACGTTCCTGGAGATGGCAAGCGCGCTGCCCTTGAGGTGGTGCGCATGCTCCAGGAGCGCTCGGAACCCTTTGACTCTTTTGAGTTGCTGCTGGCGGTTCGCATCCCCAGCAGCAAAGATCCTGACCGTGGCATCCGCGAGTTCAATGGCCTGTTGAGGGACGTTCAGCGTTCCCACGACTTGCCGGAGGACGCGGTGAAGCGGCAATTTCTGAAGGCTCTCGGCGATTCGTGGCTGTACCGTGATTTGGCTAACTCTCTGGCTCGGGCTGACCGGCGGCAGGGCGTGTCTCTCCTGACTATTCAGGCTCGTGTGCGGGAGCAGTTCCGCCACGGTCTGAAAGTCTCTGACGCCCATGTCTCTGCTCTGTCATTCGGCGATGGCGCGTCTGACCTGGCTGCGGCGTTGTCCAGTCTGCAGAAGCAGCTGGAGCGCATGCAACAGGACATTCGTGTTCTGAAGCGGCAGAAGCGGGAAGGGCCTCCGCCTGCGGGCAAGCACCTTACCCGCTCTGCTGCTAAGCATCATCGTGCTGGTGTTCAGCCACTTGGCACCGCTCCTCCTGTCTCACTTGTGGCTACTACCCAAATTCATGGTCCTACCACAAGGACCAATGGGCAATTGCGGTTTCGATCACTAAATCGACTATTTGAGGCACAGGTAACATTTGCACATGATATTTATGAGTTAAATGAATTTTATTTCTTATAGCGGCGGCCCCCATGAGACTTTAGGTGTGTGGTTGAACGACACGCTTTAGGGGTGTAATTTCACCAAAAGCTTGAAGAAAATGGTGGTCCTACCACAAGGACCACCGTATTTTGAGTATTAGGAGTCACATGCGGGGCTCACAGTGATGCTCATGGTTACACATCTTGAGTTTATGACCAAATAAGATAACTGAATCGGTTACTTCGCACCCTCGTCATCATTTCCGCTCTATTTCAGCATGGCGCATGTTCAACACAATGCAAATTCCGAATTTAGTGAATTTCGGACTTTAGAAATTGGCATTCATCCATTCTAAAATGTACACGCCAGTCGAAAAATAAGATATTTGGATGATGTTAGACTTTCAGAAATTCGCAATACATATATACTTGAAGATTTAATGTGCCGCACACACCAACCTTGCGATATATGCCCTCTAGCAAGCAATTATGATGGCTGGCTGGTCAGCTCGCGTGACCACTGTTTTAGGGGGGAAACCAACGAGCCAATATATTAGAGGGGAAGCCAACGAGCCAACGAGCCAATATATGCATTCCAACCGGGCCTACCGCCCAAATATGATTGGGACATATGTATAGGTTCAATTTGATGGTATCCGCGCAGGTGTAGTGTTGATATATGATTGGTAAAAAATTATTGAAGATGAGTCACTAATTTGCCACATTTTGAATGTTCCAAAAAATCCGTTTTGAAAAATTTGAGTGTAGAGGTTTGAAATGCATTCGTCATGGATATATGGGATGGATATAGGCCAAACCAGCGTTCAAATAAATTAATATAGGACCTATATATACCACCTTTCATTGGTTAGACACCACAAATCACGGGAGATGGCCAATTAAATTATCGGAACAATGGTCCTCGTGGTAGGACCAAATCGTCGATTTGGTCCTACCACAAGGACTGCGGGGCAGTAGCCACTTGACAAGAAGAGTGGTGCCTTCGTGCCCCACTGCAGAAATGCGGTGTGTGCACGGAGTGGTTTGAAGCACTGGCATGCTGAATGCCCCAACGGCGGTCTTCACTCTGCCCACTACTGTAGTGCAGTTGAAGACTACGAGACTGACTGCCTGGCTGTTCGTTTCCAGCGTTTCTATGACGCGGGGGATGAGCATGCCTTCGAGTCGCTCTGCACGATGGAGGGTCGCCCGGAGGTGGTCGAGCTGTCGGCGCATTCCTTTGTGCCGGACGAGCCCACATCTCTGAGACACTTTCGGGATGCGGCGGCTTCCGCTCAGGATGCGGCAGCTGACGGTGACGGCATGGCTCAGTTTGGTCTGGCCACGTTCCACTCGGGTGCACGGGGCTCGATTCCGCCACCGCCTGCGGTTCGGGATCCCTCTGCACTCGTGGCTGGTGGTGTGCCTGCGGCTCGTGACCCGCCAGTGGCTGTCCCTGGCGATCTCGGCTTGCCTGGCTCTGTCCCATCACTCCGGCTTGGCGACTCTGCACCGGCTCCGCTGTTTGCTGGCATGAGGATTGAGGCTTCTGACATTGGCTCCGAAGTCTCTGACAACGACCAAGGCTCTGACAATGACTCTGACGGCGGGCGGCAAGTGACTTTTGGCTCCTTCGGCACTCTTGAGCATGACTCTGACGGGGGGGCGTCGCCACTAGCAGCTCCGATGTGCCGTCCGCGGGCTCCGCCGAGTTTTCTCCGGTGTGCATTAATGTCCTCGATGCTCTGTTGCTCTCTGCTAGCCAGTGCTACGGCATCTCTGGTTGCCGTGGGCGGTGGTAACAGGGGCCTGGTTGAGCCCGGAGCCACCGTCCATTGGTCTGCTGGGAATCTCTTTGCTTCGGTTTCGCCGCTTGGTGCTACGGGCATCCGTGATTGGCCGCTAGACGATCGGGTTCTTTTATCTCTTTCTTCGATGTTCAAACCGCCATGGGAATCTGCTTGTCTGAGTTCTTCAGTTGATTTACTTTCTGCTGTGGAACCGCCTTGCCCACTTGGGCCTGGTGGTGCTCAATTTCAAAAAGACAGTCTGCAATTCACTTCGGGGTTACTCTGTATTTACATCCCAACCACTGAACTCAGCTCTGCTGACCAGCTTCAAAGTGGCTGAGTTTCTAGTCAATCATCCTGGCAGCTTGGTTAGCTAACAGACTATTGGGAATAAATGAATCTCGATCGTCGTCTAAAAACCTTCATTTTGACACAATTTTCGTCGTCTAAAAGTTATTGCCACGTCATCTGAAATGTGCCACGTAAGCGACACGTAAGCGACACGTAAGTCGTCCCGCAATTTTTATTACAAAATATTACTCGAATTATTTATTTGTGCATGATGCTTTCGTACTCGGCGAGTCCCGGTAGATTTTTTTGTTGCATTTTTGCTCATATGCGTGCATATCATGTACAAGTATGCAAATATGGGTACATCCATGTGCAATTTAGGCCAGCATGCACGGTACACGTTTATGGATGTGCATATTCAGGTGCTTCAATTCCCGTAAAATAAGTTGCAACTGAGATGGGTACTAGCATATGATACACAAATCTATATCACCATACAAATTTATTCAAAATACACCAAATATTTGTCTATGATGTCTTCTAGGCAAGAGATTTCGATCATTTCACCGTGCTAAGGCTACTATATTGCTGATACATTGGAATCTATATCTTCAATCCACAATTATTTGCGGCACTTGTAGGTTTTAATTCCCTCGATAGCGAGGTAACGTTGACCGCAATGTTGACGCTCTATCGGAGAACATAAATGGCAGAGCTTTATTGGTCAAGGCAATTGCATCGCACGCAATATAGGTCGATTTCCTCTTCTCGTTGATGCCGCGGAATAATAAGCGCCCAAGTGACGTCGATTGGAATGACCAGTGTCCTTGGGGTAACCCATTCGTTCCCTATTGGGCTCTGGTCGGGATAAAGTTCCGGTTCTTGAAGGTCAAAAACATGTATTTCCGAATTCTCCAGGTGTAGCGCCACCAAACGATCCCTAAGTCCTGTCGGACATGTCTGTCCTCGTAGGTGTTTAAGAACTTACATATCATCCAGCTGTCTACATTGCATTGAGGACATCGCATGTGGACCATTCCATGTGTATTGATAGCGTCTGCAGTGGCTTCATCACGATCGCGTGTCCCATAAACTCCGAATCGTAGAATTGAAGGCATAACGTGGCCACGATGTTGCAGGATTTTATACCTGTAGATAACAATGCTTGCAAGGTGATTAGCAGTTGAAGCGAGCGTCGCCCATAGCAAAAGTCGAAAATATAAATTGTGAGGATAAATGTGGAGCTATAATACCTGCAGATGGCGATGCTTTCAAGGTAAGCAGCAGATGTTTGAAGGTATGGTTGAAGGTGCGTATGTTAGAAGAAACAGGGGGAAATGAATCTTCAAGGGTCGGGCAAGAGCTTTTGTACCTGGTCGTGAGTGGACCGCGGGTCGTGCAAGAGTAGTGTACTTTTGGTCCAATCAAATTCGTATATCTCGCACATGCGGGATCACTTAGTCGCCGATTTTTTAATCAAAGACAAAAACACAACCGAGGCAGAAAACCCCATACACAGGCACATCAGCATATCGGCAAGAAACACAAGCCATTGACGAATGAACATTATACACTTCTACCACATTGTTAACATATGTTTAAGTATACTATTCTTATCGAAAAGTAGTCGAAAATCTAACCCTCGGGAGGTTGCAATCCTAAGTCTTACTCGAAATCAAAGTGGAATCAAGATAACATTCTGACTCGTAGCCGCCGTGGTTTCGTTGACGGTAACGTTACGGCTGAACCTGTCGGAACTTGAACCGAAAGGCAAGGTCGTTTCGAAACACACATCGAAAATACCCCAACGTGCATTTGTTGCCTTCCGCATTCCTGCACATATAACATTCATTGTAGTTCCTCCACAACATTCGAACAGTCATACCATGAGGAAGATAGTCAAAATTCCTCATTCTCATTCTGGGGGCAGTAGGGCATGTTGCATACATGCCAAGAACATAGGCAACAATACATTCTCGCTTGGATGGCATGGTTGGATGAGGTGGCAGGTGAAGAAAGAAAAGTGCCAAGCTGAAAAGTGAGTTGTGAGGACAAGGTAGGTGCTTAAATATCTCAGTAGTGTGGCCGTCGTGATTTCAGTTGGCCAATCAAATGACCTCTTTCAGGTGGGTCGGATCGAAGGCCCGCATGTCACAAACATAGCATGTCACAACATTGGAAATGTGAAACGTCGATAACAATTTCATTCAAAATATGTTCGAATACAATTATATTTAACGGTGTTCCAACGATAAGTCAATTTGCTCAATGACAAAGCTATATGCTGTCGCTATATAGCATCAATTCATCCGACGGAACTTGACCCAAGAGCTAAGCTCCTCTCTGAACACACGACAAAAAGGCTGAGTGAGCATTCCATGCCTTCGCCGTCGACGCATTGTGTATTGTAGTTCTGCCACAACGTTTGGATAGTCATACCCGGCGGAAGAAGAACTGTATTGCTGCATGGGTAAGACTCCCCGTGATTTTTGGCAATCTGGTCGATGTATGTGAAAACAGACTGCCGCTTGGATGGCATGACTATGGTAGAAGTAGAAGCTGGTGCGTCGCTGACGGGAAAAAGGGGCAAATGAGTAGTTTAGGCAAGAAATAGAGCTTATGATCTTGGAAAGTCTTGGACCTGCCGAATTATTAGCCTATCAGATACCCGGTACTAGTCCGCTCGGATCGAAGGACCTACAAGTACATATCTACTATTATTTTGCGACGAAGGCGTGTCTGAGAAGTCCATGATTATCCTGTCTGCATTGCCAATCATTCTATGAAAGCAACCTCTGAAGTATGATTTTCGGGCACCTTAACTTGCAGATGCACATCATCAACCGACCAAACGGAGTGAGACGGTAAATTGGATAAGAATATACAAAATCTGGAGCGTGTAAGTTGGAGTGTACAAACCCCATTCTTGCTGTATACTTCTGAAAGTGAGGGGTTTTGAAAATAGTGGCGTCCCGCATTTCAATGCGCACCGAGGTAACGATTTGCCCGCCAGATATCTGCTGTCTCACGACGGGGCGACCCTTTGGCCGACCTGCAAAACATGCGACGCATTGGATTTCCCAAAAGGCTAGAAACTGCAGGTAGTCCCCATAGGACCAAGCACTCATGGAATTCCGTTCTGCTGGATGCCGCGTATCCCCCGGGTACTTAAACAAAGGTCGGCATCTTGCATATGGCTGTCCTAATATATGACCCCTTGCAAAACGACAGAAAAACTTATGCCGTGCGTAATCAGCTTTCCGACAAGTTTGGGGGCTTTGCAGTAATTCGCAAGATAGCAGCCGGTACACGTTGCAAGTTGTGAACGATCTTGAAGCCCGCAGTGCAGGCAAACTGGGTACAAAAATTTCATCCGTAAAGGCAGATTATCATGCACGCTTGCGTCATACATTTGAAATTGTATCTTATGGTCCTCTTCCATCGATTTCTTGAGCGCTAGTTCTGAGGGCGAGGACTCTTCGGGGAACCATAGTAACCAAACGTTTTTATCTGGATTTTCCTTCCGCAAAGTAGCAAGTATTGTCATTGGAATTGATTGAACTGAGATGGATGGGAATAAAGGTGCGTCGATGAAGTGTCGAGCGGGGAAATGATTTTGGAAGAGAGGGGAATAGGTTTCATACCTCAATGGTCGTCGTGGTACCGCTCAACTTCATTTAACCAATATAATCAGGCAATCACAATGAAAGCGGAGGCATGTCACCCGCCCCATAAATGACATCGGTTCCACAACAACATATGTCGCCAATACTTTTGGAGAATATACTTTATTTACAATTGTCATATCAAGATATACCATACGTGTTTCATCAGCGTACTTCTGCACTGAGACAATAGGTTATTAAGACTATCAACAAATATTGACCTAGGTGCTGGCACCAAGTCCTAGCAGGGAAATCATCATTGCCTAGCGAGCTTTACTTTTCTTGTTCTGATCGGATCCCGGATTTCCGCCTGGTGCCACTTTCCGCTTAGGTATAGGCCCCGCCTTCTTGGCGGCCTCAGCCTTCTGTTTCTTGGCGGCCTTGTCGGCCTCGGCCTTCTGTTTCTTGGCGGCATCCTCCTGTTTCTTGGCCGCGGCCTTGACGGCCTCGGCCTGCTGCCGCTTGGCGGACTTGTCGGCCTCGGCGGCCTCGGCCTGCTGTTTCTTGGCGGCCTTGGCGGCCTCGGCCTCCTGCTGCTTGGCGGTCTTGGCGGCCTCGGCGGCCTCGGCCTGCTGTTTCTTGGCGGCCTTGGCGGCCTCGGCCTCCTGCTGCTTGGCGGTCTTGGCGGCCTCGGCGGCCTCGGCCTGCTGTTTCTTGGCGGCCTTGGCGGCCTCGGCCTCCTGCTGCTTGGCGGCCTTGGCGGCCTCGGCCTCCTGCAGCTTGGCGGCCTTTTCCGTTTCCCTCATTTCGACCGCCGTCTTCTTCTCCCGCTCCTTCTCGACTTTCTCTTGCTCTTTACGATGTGCCTCTCTCTGCCTTTTCACCTCGTCGTATTCCTGCTTGCTCAACACTTCGTCGGCCAAAGAAAAAAATCCATCAGGAAAGCTAATGCGCTCTTTCGCTGAGTCGACCATACCTTGCTCCCTGCATCCAAGACACCGGCACTTGTTAAAACCGATATACAAAGTATTTTTCAAAAAATGGATGTAGACATGAATGCTTACCTATCGAAAGCGACGGAACCCAATCCCAACATGTTGGCGGCTACCGAAGTGGTCCCCGAACCGCAGCACGCATCCAAGATGAAGTGATAATCGTGATGAAGAGGTAACACCCCCTCGTACGCAGATTTCCCCCTCGCTTCCCCCTCTAACTCAGGACCTCGCATATGGATATTGATGAGGTCGTGGATGAGCTTCAGCGGCTTCTGGTGTTTGTTAATTCTTTTACCCTCGGAGTTAATGGCGAATTTCGACGAGTGTACAGGGGCATATTCCCAGGTGTTGGTTCGGCAAGAAGCCACGAGCTGCTTATCGACGACATCACTATCCGCATTCTCCTCCTCACCGAGAACTCTAATCAAGTTCTTCATCCAGGGAAGCCTTTTATGCACGGCTGGGTGGGTTTCGTCTGCGAGAGCAATCAGCGCTGCTTAGTCAGATTGCCCATGCTTAGACGCCAAAAGGCAATCACAGAATTGTACGTAACTTAACATCTACGGACCTGTAGGTGTTGCTTCCTTGACGTAGTAACACAAGACAAAGCACTCCATACGGTTGGCGTAGTTCCGTGGCGCAACGTTCCAAGGGCATCATGTTCGATCTGCTCAAAGGTTTCACCCAGAACATCTTTTCGGCGTTCCCGTGGCAAAACTGCTTGGCGGCTTCGAAGAACTCGTGGTGTTGTTGGAAGCCACAGAAACATCCCCCTACCCAATCATCACACGTGGTCAAATTGTTGAAGTTGTGTAGGAATTGCTTGAACTCTCCTGCTAAGAGAGGTTTCGGGAACCATTTCTTGTTCGAGTCGAGAGCATACTCGCAATCCATAATGAAACCGGTGAATGGAAGCCTGGGAAGAGTCGTGAAGGAGTCAGGTGATGCGGGCTCCAGCAGAAAGTCCTTCTTGAAAACCAACTGCGGAATCTTGTGAGTGTAGAAGTAGTCATCATCGTCGACTTGCTGGCCCTCAGGAACGTTTGACAATATTCGATAACTCACACCTGTGTGCAATGTAAACGATTAGTAATTACATAGCTACGGTGCACAAATGGAATATGAAACCGAGATACGCACCTGGAAGATCCTTTAGGATGTTTTCCGCAGTCGATGCTGTCGTCGACCCGATTTTCAGCAACATCCTGCTCTCGATATTATTCCAGTAGAACTTTATATCCTTCGGAATGTTTTTGATCGGTTTCTCTATCTTCTCCTCGTGCCGCTGTTTTTCTTTTGCAGGCCGTTGTTCAAATTGAAATTTCCGGTTCTCCTGCTCGTTCTTGCAGGAGACCTTCGGGGGCACCACTCCCGCCTGGTACAGTTGTAAACAAACCCCGTTGTTAATTGAACGCGCAAGCCGATATGGAAAAAATCAGATATCGTGAAGGACGACCAGAGGGCGCAACTTAGGTAAATTACCTTCAGTAATGTACGTATTTCTCTCTCATCCCCAGCCCCTGGGAAAACTTCGCAAAACTTCCCCCAGTCTTGTTCTGGGTTGGGAAACGTAAAGGTGTCAAGCTTCTTTTGCAGCGCAATGATTTCTGCATCCAGCTCACCGTACGTCATCTTACGAGCCCTGAACTTCGACTCGGGAGCACCGGGATCCACGACAGCATCCACTGGTTTCCTTTCCTTAGGTATGGGATACCCATCTTCATCTAGGTAAGGAATGAAGCAGGCTGCACCTATGTCGTATATGTCGTTTTCGAACCCTCCCGGTTGTGTTTGCAGAAAGTTCTGCATAGAATGCCGGTTTTTCTTGAGAAAGCTCAGTTGCCGGTAGGCCGGTGTCGATTCCAAGGAGGTTGTTATGTTGAATCGTTTATGAGCCTCTGAGGCAAACAGCATTAGGTTCTCTCGAACATTGTTGAGAGTCTTGATCTCGGCGATACGGTTGATCATATCTTTGACCGTGTACTTCCGTTCGATGACGGCTTCGTCGACGAGGTCAGTGATCTCACGTAAGTGTCCTTCGGTCAAGGGGGCCCAGCTTTCATAGAACCCCTTCGGCGGATCATGGTAGACGATCGGCTTTCCGGCTGTGGGGTCCCATTTAGGTTGCTTGGTCGTTGGTGCGTTGAGGTCAGTTGTGCCGGTCGACATACCGATTGAACGTTTACGCTTATTGCGAGATGACCCAACCGTGGCCAAGGTCGTCTCCGTGGCGTCTTCATTGTCCGGGTCAACTCCCTCTAGCAAACCTTCATTGTGGGCCTTCATCACTGAAAGCGGAAACATGAAATACCAAATCGTCAGTTAGCTACTGCAAAAACACCTAAGAGCAAATAAGAATAATGTCGGGACGGAATTCACAAAATATGGCAGCACCTCTCTGAAGTTGTTTGAACAACTGGTACGATTGCACCGAGATAGCCCAAGCAGCCCAATGCGTGTTCTTCTTGTCTGCATTCAGCTTCTGGTGATTGAACACCTGCGTCTTCAGCGCCGCTTCGAATTCGGGATTCAAGTTATGCTTCGGCGGCACCCGACGGTATTTCAAGTTCTCAAAACTCTTCATTCCAGCGTCTCTCTCGTTGGGTTCGGCCATCAGTTTCTCCACGTGTTTTCGCATGCCAAGAATGATCTCCGTCATGTTGCGGTGCTTCATGTAGGCGTCAATGTTGTTCTGCTCATTCCCAAGCTGCGTGCGCAAACGAATTGCACGGATCATGACTATAGCTGAGAAGCTGGCCGACCGTAAACCTCCCTAAACACTTGAGTATGTAAGCCCTGAGAAGCACCTGAGAAAACTGGCATGAGTGAGACACACCTGATTCATTTCGATGGCGGTCAAGTTCATGAAGAGACGGCATTCGATGAACTGAAACGCTTCCGTTCGATTTTCATGGTTTGCGTGCTTTGCTTCATCCGCCTTGACGCAGCGACGCTTTGCCTCCAGCAAATGCTGATGTCCAAAGCAGGTGAATCTGTAGAATAACAAAGAAAGTGTAAGTTGGAACACATATGCATGCATCCATCAACGCAATGGGTCTTACCTGTATCTGCCTTTCCCGATGTCCGCCCAAACGAATGCCTCTGGGTTGGTGCTTGTTGCATCTTTACGATTCTCTATGACGGAAATCAGGGCTGGAGATCCCGAACCGGTGTGTGGGTTCCAGTACATCATTTCGGCAATAGCCTGGGCGTGATGTTCGTCCAGTGGTCGAGGGCGATGCGCTCCTTCTGCATCATCGATGTACTGGATGGGGATTCTCCACGATGTCGCACATGGATTATTAGTGTCGACCAACTTATGCATGTCATCGATTTCCCTGATGGCCCACATAAGCAACGTATACTTGGTTTTAGTAATGCACATACACCATCAAAAAAAGCAATGGTCGTATAAGTAAATCTCGGGAGGGAAGATGCATACTTGCGAATGGCAGCCTGCTTTTTTTGCTCATCTGCCTCGGTTTCATCGGCGGTCTTCGGAGTCTTTGAAGGGGACACAATCTCCTCATCACCCTGCTCCATGATGAATGCAGGAATTGGCCGCTGCGGAGTTCCAGCTGCAGGAGATACAAGGCCCGCTGATGGGAGAGGGCTTGCCGCTGATGGCCCTGGAGCAGGGCTTGCCCCTGATGGCCCTGCACCTGCAGGGTTTGCCCCTGATGGCCCTGCACCTGCAGGGCTTGCCCCTGATGGCCCTGCACCTGCAGGGCTTGCCCCTGATGACCCTGCACCTGCAGGGTATGCCCCTGATGGCTCTGCACGTGCAGGGCTTGCCTCGCAGGAACCTGAAGGGCTTATTCCAGAGAGTCTTCGAGATTTACGAGTGAGAGGTGTAGTTTCAATTGAAGGAGGTGTAGCCGTTTTTGTATATGGTAGTTTACGACCCGTATCGTCTCCACCAACTGCAGGTTGCGTTGGCACCTCAGCTTCAGCTTCAGCTTCAACCTCAGCTTCAGATGGAGGCCCGTCACTATCGAAACCTTCTCACAGCACAAAAGCAAATCAATTCTCAGTATTTGAATACATATATCATTTTGTGACCTAAGACGGAGAGCGAAGGAGAAAGGGAGATAGAGAGGGAGAGATGTTTTATATCGG